>JAAAKQ030471327.1:47468-71850 GCA_010016005.3 Zanna intricata | reverse complement strand
AGAAAAATTGTACATATTTTGCCAATAAAAAATTTTCTGAGGTCAGTCCGGTTACTTATTATACAAACCCTGTACATGAAATTAAAGGACTAAAAAAATTTTAACTGTGCGCAAGCTCAAACTATTTCCTGTGTCTTAAACGCTTAAAAGCCTAGTATGAAACATTCATGCAAAGGATCATTAACGGAATACGAAAGCTGGGTTTACGGCTACGAAAAGCTCAATCATTAAAATGGATCGGTAAAGGATGTCCACGCCCTAAGAAAGCACGTCAGTATCAACAAACCAAAGTCAAAGTGATGCTTTCTGTTTTTTAGATTTTAATGGAACAGTGAATTCTGAATTCTTGCCTCACCACCATGAAACCGTGCATACTATCAAGTTGTTTTACAATGGTGACGTAAAAAAAATCCATAAAAAGATACCAGAGTTGTAGCCAAACAACTCACGGTTCCTTCACCACGACAATGCGCCGCCGTACACTCACGTTTGTCAATTTGTCAGTTTTGTGTTAATCAGAAGTCTGCCTTCCCTCATTCTCCCTTCTCGCCAGATCTGGTTCCTTGCGATTTTTTTCTTATTTTCCGAAATTAAAATCGATGATGAAAGGACGCTAATTTAAGATTATGATGAGATTAAAGCAAATTCATCGCGGACCTTAAAAGACCATTTTAAATGAAGCTCTCCAGGACTGCTTCGCGAAGTGGAAACACCGCTGGGAAAAATGTGTGAATAGGAGAGGGGAATATTTTGAAAAGGTCAAGGAACAATAATCTGTAAAATAATAAGGATTAAAAACAAATGAAGTCTGGTTATTTTCTGAGCAGATCTCGTATAAGTTATTTCTGGCAATAATACAGACGTAAAAAAGAAATATCCAATGTTATATATCATTACACAACGTACAAGGCGGAAGAAAACATACAAAACCAAACCATGCATTTCTTATTTTTTGACGTTTAGTCATAATCTCGCTCAAAGTACTGATATTTAGTTAAATGATATGATAATTTAAAACAAAATAGTTTTAGTAACTTTTTAACGGCAAGGTAGATGAAATGCTAGCACATCTATCAAAAAAGTTTCTTTATAATGAAATTCATAACAAAGTAACTAAGGTAGTACGGATCAAAAAAGAAATAAAAATTCTATGAATCAATCTCTTCTTCTACCTCAAGGATGATCCTAAAAATTTACGCAGTTTATAAATACAGTGAATAAAAAATTATTATCTTATTTCTTCTCTTCAACTTATTTTTCCGAACATCTATTTCCAACAAATCTTATAAAAATATATATATATAAATTATCAATTATTTATATTCTCTATGAAAACGCAAACAATTAACGGCTCGGATGGATAGCAAAGCTAACATAGAAGCTAAAGTGGGCAGATCCAATAACGCACTGCTTTTCCGGCGAAAAAAAACTGCAACCTTATTCACTAAGCATATATTTTTTATCAATAAATTATATCGTATAACAGAGATAATTCTGCTTAATAAACAAACCAGAGGAAATAAATATAATTCACAAAATATGGGATTCAATTTCCAGAGCAAGGGTTTGCCATTTTTTTTTTACATATCATTTCATCCGTATAATTTTTTCATTGAAATAACGCTTGTAAATGCATTTACTGAGTCGTAAAAACGACTCGCGGACACACACGCACGTTAAATTCGAAAAAACGTATTTGGCATTTATTAAACAAAATAAATAAATATACTTGTTAAAAAACATTAAATTTTGTTTGTATAGACACACAATGTGTGTGTGTGTACACAAACAGAGATAGTGATGTATCTTATCCTTAATATAAATAACTTCTTAAAACAAGCAATTCAACAATAATTCTCAATGCTTCCCACATATCTGAAGCTCTTGTATATAATGACTTACACTACTTGTAACGCTGGATAACTTGATATAATGAAATGTTCAATATAAATATAAAATTATACATGATGAAACAGTGTTAAACCAGAAGCATAATATGCTATAGAATGTTTACCACCAAAAGAGAATTTGACATCAGAAAAATTAAAAAGAAATAAAAAATTTGTGTTAAAAAAAAATATTGATAGTAAACGAGTATTAAAATTGTAAACTATTAAAATTCTATACAACAAAATTGAAAGAATATAACCATATTCAAGAAGAGAAGGTTCTATTAGTTACATTAAAAACTCAATAAGGATAAGTTAGCGAAAAAGGTAGACAGAAAATGAAATGGTGAGCGGAACGAACCTGACCATCTAAATATCTCGAGATTGCAACGGGGAACGTAAGTAACCAAATAGCGCGGGCGAAGCTGAAACTGAAATGCTAGCAAGAAATCATACTACAACATTGCCTTTTATATATATATATATATATATAGATGTTTACATGTGTGTCCGCTATACACAAAAAACTACAGGACTGATTTACGCAGTTTTTTGGAAAATGGTCCGCATTATCCGGCGAAGATTTAAAACTATTGAAATCCTCAATCTTTAACCGTAGAAAGTTTGGGGTATTTTGAACAGACTCGTGTGCTTAGTAAATAGTTCAAATTAAATCCGGTAGGTTGTGCTGTTGTTTTGAAAATTGAATTTTTTTATATTCTGAATTTTATAAAGTGAAATGTTAAATTTTGTGAACTTTCAATTGCGTTTTATTTAATATGTATACACTCAAATCTAGCAATAGCGAAGCATTTGCTCGGTCAGCTAGTAATAATTTATTAAAATATATGTGTGTTTAAATACAAAAAAAAAGAATTATACTGATGCAAAATTGTCACTAGCTTCTTAATCACACTTTATTAAAGAGCAACTTTTTTTGGCAGTTGTATTTTTTCAATTTTTAATATTTATCTCTTAGTTTTCTAATATGACACTAAAACATCAAGAATCCATTCACACTTGTCTCCGCAGCCAAAACTGATATTTTAATCGTATGTGTTTAAATTACCCGAAGTTTTTCGATGTCACAACTTTATATTTCGCTATAAGCGAAATCTTATAGAAATTCAATTTGAAAAAAATTACAGTTATAGAACCAAGGCGTGGAATATAAAAATAAATAAAAACAATATATTCTTATCTACACTTGAACTAAATGCTAAGTACTAAATAAACTTATTAGTAGTAAAGGATATTCCACCATGGCTTGAACGCCATTCTTCTTGAAAATTACAATGCGTAGAACTTGCCCAATAGGAGTACAGATAGTGTGAATTACGTCCTGGAAAATAAAAAAATACCAGTACAGTTTAGTAAAGTTACAAAATATTAATTTAAAATTACAATAATTGATAATTAATTACAATAATGATCTATTTACTAATAATTTATAATTTAAGAAAATACTATACATTTATAATTTTCTAAAAAAAAATAATCTCTAAATAATATTTTTATCGCCAATAGAATCGTATTAGTAAGGGATGGTATTCTTACTATTTGTTACTCGATTAAATAAAAAAATTTCACAATTGAAAGAAAGTAAAAGGAAAAAAAAACAGAAAAAGATTATCACAACTACTCAAGATAAAACCGTTTACAAAATGATTAAAATTAAAATGCTTACGAATTTTTTTCAAAAAGGAATAATTTTAAGATTAAAGCACTAGAAATTACTTGCAAGGAAAAATGGATCTAGAATTACAGGGAAACAACGAATAGATGCGGAATACTAGCATTTTTTAAGGGTTATAAAAGAAAATCTTTTTAAATTTTCTGTTAACTCTAAACTCGACCTATGTTAGGCTGAAGAACCGAACAGAAGAATGGATACCAAATCCCAGTAGAAAACGGCTCAGTAAAACCAAATCTTATTCTTAAAAAATAACTAAGATTTATTTTATGAATATGCCGTAGGGATAAGATTCAAATTACTAATGTTTGGTACAGGTTCAGCTTTATTTATCGATTGCTTTAATCAACAGATATGATCATCAACGTATGAAACAAACAAACTAGTCAGCATTTTGAATTTTCTCAACAAATACGTAATGAAAGATTTATCAAAGTACGTTCAGAAAATCCTTAATGAATTTCAACTGCCTAAAAAATTAATATGTGTTCAAGTATTAAAAATCAAGTGATAAGTTTTCTTTATACAAAACAAAACATAATAACTACAAATTATATTACTTTCATATTAGATCGTTTTATTTTATATATATAGATTGCACCGCTCAAACTATTATAAGTCCGGATTTCAGCACCACTGGTGTGTGGAATAGGGTGAATTTATCGGTTTGACGTCTGTAAGTTTGTGCTCACTTTACGTTTCATTAAAAGGTAAAAAAGTTTTACACGTTCTACTGAAGTAATATAAAACAAATACATCGGTAATTCTAAATTACATTAAAAAACAAATTTCAAATTTCATTAAAAAACGCAGAGTTAATTTTCAGACAACGGTATATATATATATATAAATAAAGCATACTCAGTTTGCTGATAATTGAATCGACTTTTATATTTGGTGTAAGAGTATTTGTTGGTTGTCAAGAAATTCACACTGCTTAAAAATTTAGTAAAAAAATAAGTTATAATGGAAAAATGTGAAGTTACTAAAAAATTTTACATCAATAGAATTAAAAGGGTTCACTAAATCCATAAAATGAAGCTTTATTGACAAAGCATTCTAATAAGTAAAACTGCTATGCAGCATTAATGCCAGCATATTAATTAATTCGCAACACAATCTCTATTCACGAAATCGATTCAAAGCCAACTTGCATACATACATACATATCAATGCACAACCGTCTATTTCACACGTCAGAAAAAATATTTTACGCATAAATTAAATTACAGTCACTGATATAAAGAAAAAACATCACATCCATTAAAAGAATATCACACGTACTCCTGATAAAGAGAGAAGCGTATTTGTAAAAATATTGTTAAAAAAAAAAAAATCGCATTGAAATAAATGTTTTCCAATTACGTCTACCGTTTACAGAGACTGTAATAATTGGAAAAAGAATACATGAGTAACATATGCTTCTAAAGGGTGTGTGGAATTCATTTTCTAGACCAGTGATTAGCAAACTTTTTCCCGCAGATGCTACCAGTCTAGACAAATATTTACTGAAGCCATCCGTAATTAAAAGAAAAAAAATATATATATTGTTAAGTTTAATATTTTAAAATATTAAATAAATTTTTATACGAAAAGACAGATAAGTTTACATAACAGCTTCCAGAGGGACAGTTCTAATTGTTGAAATGAATTTAACAGATTTACTTAAATAAAACCTGAAAAAAAATAAATAAATAAAATTGACAAAAAAACGTAAATACGCATTCAATTCCGTTAATCATATATTGTTTTTATCATATGATTTGTTTTGGATATGAAAACAAAGCTAAACAGGTTTTACATATATTTTTTATCAACATAACTTTTGTTCGTTGTCATCGGATTTTTGCCGATACTAAGCAATGAGGATAAAGAACAAAAAGTACCATAGTTCGTGGAAAAAAATTACGGGTTCACATAAGAATTTTGTCGAATGAATGCAAGGAACTCAATTTATATCACAATGCTAATACACCAAAATAAAGGATAGAATTGAGAAATTTCCCTTTTTTAGCGTCTTTAAAAAATTTGAATTTAAAAATCAAATTTCTGCCAATCCAAATACAGAATCCTTCACTGTTGTCGTTCTTATGACTTCTAGCAAGCGATAACTTCGGTTTTACAAATTACTACTGTAGAGAAACACTGGATCATGGATGCAGAAGTTTACCAAAACAGCCCGTGAATCACAAATTATTTATTAAAGTATATATTTCATTATTATATATCCCATTATCTGTTATATAAAAAAAAGTGATACAACAGACAATAGTGTCGATGTCGTTCAGTAGCTATGAAGATACATCTGATACCTTATACATAAAAAATCGACCTAAGTCACAGCACCCCATTAGAAAAAGAAAGTCATTGAAATATTAAGATAATAAGATAAAATGAATAATATCTGTATCAAATAAATAAGTGTGACTGAATTTACAGCAGTGTGACAAAGATATAAAAGTGGTACCAGTGATGAACGGCTGTTTCGCATACGTAAAAGCGAGTATAAGAAAATAAGTGTGCAGCGAGTACGTAAATTAAACAATGAAACATATGATTAGGGAAACAGCAGTCATACGGAGCAGCAATATGACGGATGGTTCTGCATATTATATTTTAGTTTATCTCGTCGCGCACATCGAATCGAAAGGGCGAGACAAATAATGGAAAGGGAATAGGAATATGCACAGAACGCAACCACCTCGTACAAAAGTTACTGTATTTGAAAACTTAATTGAGTGCTGTGCGGTTCGGTTAAGTTTAGTTCCCTAAAAGAAAGAGACAGAGTCGAAGATAACACTTCTAGAGAGTGAAAGAGAACGAGGGAGATCATTACAGGCGGCGGCTGAGGATAAGAGTCATTACAGTAGTCGGTCATTAGGCAGATGATACTTCCACCCACTTCCTTGTCTTATCACGCTGTCATAAAAGCGGCCTTATCAAATAAACTTTCTTGGTTCGACCCATTTTCCCCCCCAAACCGTTCTTACGACTAAACAACATACTCCAATCCTCCGATTGAACAGTTAGTTTCTAATTTCCTATAATTCCTTCCTTCCGTCGTCCTAATTTAATAATTCCTTTCCACGAATGAGCAAACGTCCTCGTATAAGAGCGATACTGAACCGATATTCGTTCGACGTACGTATACGACGAACGGTCGTTACTACTGCATTCGGCGCATTGTTCGACAAGATTACACGGAAACGGCTGAAAAAAAAAGCGAATACAACCGACACCGGTAAAGTAGATCGTACAGCAAAGTTGTAATAGATTACTCGCCCTGCTAACTTATCGATGAACTCTCGACTTTCTAAAGATCATTACAAGTTTACTATAACAAACTTTGCCAGAGTAAAATTCATCAACAGAAGTTCGTACATCAAAAAATGAAAACTTCAACGTTAATTTAAACTACAGTAAAAGGTTCTCATCTTTATTACACTTAAATTAAAATATAATTTAATAGATTCTGATACAAGCACGTAAAACTTTTATTTAACCAGATTAGCCCTAAAATGTTTACCTAAGAAAATCATTATAAAAGAATTCAAAGTTATACACAGGAAAGAGTAAATATAAAAAAACTATCCTTTCCTTTTGAAATAAAATGAGATGAAACCAATAACTAAACTCAAATTGCTTCTTTAACAAAAATAAACACAAATAGAATTTTTTTATTGAATTATAATCCCATATAAAAAAAAAATCTATGTGGACCCATGACTTCCCTGTGAGCCTATTAAATTACATGTACATATTTCTTTTAAAATCAAAGGTACATGAAAATTTGATTTCATTTATCGTAAATTTTTTTTCCAATCGAAGATTAATAATTATTAATAAATCAATATATTTAAATTAAAAAAAAGGGAGATGAAGTCAGTTTCGTACAGATGTGCCTTTCCCTTTTAAGATCCAAATATTTCGTCAATTAAAATTTTATTTGGCTATAACTCTGGAACCAATAAAACTTTCACAGTGATACTTTCAATTATGTTATATCGTTGAAAAGCTCTCAATGAGGTTTATTACTGCAGTTAAGAAAAAGTTCAAAATCCAAATCTTTTTGGATTCTGGGCTTTTTTGAACACTTTTGGTTCAGTTGATTTCAATCAAAAGGGGAGGTGGTGTACAACTAGATGTTACAACAATTCTAAATCCAAAAATTCAACATCCTACGGCTAATCGTTTTTGAGTTATGCGAGATACGTACGTACAGATATACGCCGAAACTAGACAAATGGATTTTGTATAATTCCGTTGAATTCTGAAAACCGAATTTTTTCGCGATCACAACACTTAGTACAAGGAAGTAAAAAAAGTGAACGAAGAAAATATGATTTAATAAATATAATTCCTAACACGATAAATTTTAAACAGTAAAAGACTATGTTCTAATGAGAAAGTTTTAATTTAATGAGTTTTTTATTTAACAGAAAGTTCAATTACGAAGACTGATTTACTGTATCCATAATTGCATACTCCTCTAGAAATAAGGCGCACACCAAGACTAGACATTATAGAAAACAATTTAAGAATAATCAGTTAATCTACTTCGGTAGTTAAAAATCAGACAACTATAAAAGAATATACGAAGAAACTATCACAACACAGCTTGTTTAATACAATAAATAAATTACAAGGAAATATAAAATTTTTGGTTTAATAAAGGTAGAATGAGTAAAACAGAGAGAGGATACTTTCAAAAAGTCATCATGTAAATACAATACCTTACAACATCCAATTCCATTAGTATAGATACGGATTATGAAATAAATATGTTTTATTATTCTAAATGTTGAAAACATTTGAAAGCTTGAAACGTTTCAACAACTAAATCACATGGAAAACAGATTACAAATCAGTCAATTATATTTTACCGTGATAATATCTTTAAGGACTAAACTTCTTTTTGAGTCATGAATATCTGCGATATAAATTAAAAATTATTTAAACCAGAACACTATTTTATCAGACCTAAAAATACCTTCGATTAGTTAACCTTAGCAACATATAAAAAAATCTTTCCTAAACTGCAATATATTTCTTTCCAGTAAATCAACTCGTAAAGAGATTAGAAGCAAGGTAACGGAATAACGGAAATTAGTAACCTTTTATTATAACAGCTAATAAAAATCCCTAATACTTTTACGCAACTGAAAAAAATATCATATGGAAAAAATTACGCTCAAATTAATATCTAATTAAAGTAAACCGTTAAAAACATAAAAGCGATGTATACTCGTCTTACTTTTAAAAAATAAGATTACTTACAACAACAATTTTGATTACAAAACATAATATATCTTCTTAAAACTATTTTTGTTACAAAAATACACTTCATTTTATATTAACAATGAATTTCATTTGAGATGGGTATTTTTAACAACAAATTACCTAAAGAATATGGATATAACAGCCAAACTCAATTTTCGTAGACAAACAATAAACGGTATGGACGATACAAGTGTTCAAAACGTTCATACACTTACCGTAGGAACTCTTGCGAAATTTATTTATTACGATGGGCAAATAAATTTTTGTTGATGAAACATCACCGATAACGATTTAATAAGCTGAAATTATTAAGTAAAAATGAAAGCGATTTTTCAAGCTATAATATTTTAAAATAGAATCCATTCAAGAAATTTATTTCAGTAATAGCCGTCTAAAGTAATATAGAAAGTTGCATGGCAGATTTTATGTTAAACGGATGAGGTTTAGCTGCAAATAGGTACCTTGCTGCTGACGGAAATAGCTATATTTTTACTCATTATAACTAGCATAATAAATTTAAAATTTTACGGTTAGCAATTTATGTTTATACGACAA
This sequence comes from Zanna intricata, assembly GCA_010016005.3. Lineage (NCBI taxonomy): Eukaryota > Metazoa > Arthropoda > Insecta > Hemiptera > Fulgoridae > Zanna > Zanna intricata. The sequence continues at coordinate 62,433 of JAAAKQ030471327.1, read as the reverse complement.
CGTATTTACAAGGGTTAATTGTAATACATACTAAAAATAATGAAAAAAACAACAAGAGTACTAAAACAGAGTGCGCATGTAATAATAAAATAGGCATATTGCACCAAATATAAATCATGTACTGAAAATTGTAAACAATTTTTAAACAGAAAATAGAAAGAATAATAGAACATCAACAACACTTACTAAGACAAAATTTACAATAACAGCTTTTTTGAAGTCCCTAAAATAAGGGGGGAAAATTATTTAACTGGGTTAAAATTTACAAGCAATAGATACATCGCGCGCGCACATGAACGCACACACCTTTGTTACCGAAAAAACTATAATAATAATAATTAAGCGAATTTCATAGTCCTTGTCTGTATTTTTAATGAAGAAACAGATGGTAATGGAAAAACTCCAGACATGGCCGAAAATTGTATACATCCAACAAATATGCAAACTCCTAGTCGAATCGGTGGACAGAACTAACTAATAACTACAGTTTATCGGTCAATTTCTATTAAAAATAGAATTAATCTATTACATCAAAAATAATTCCCGTCAACTATTTTATGAATACATATATATAACCGTACTACATTAAACGAATTCTAACCTTTTAATTCGGTAAATGTATAAAATATTTAAACAGAGCAGAGTACCTAACAATAATCATCTGATATGATCTTACTCTATAGAACTCGATAGAATTTTTCAGTCTGTACGAAATAAATGTTGACGCTTTAGCAAAGAAATGTTTTAGTTTTTACACACGTCTCAAGAGTAAATAAATAACAAACCTTTAATGTATATACAAACGGTTGATTCAAACGGTAAATTTGCAAACAACATAAATTGCCGACCGACTAGTATATTAAGTTTGTATTTTTCCTCTATGCTGACAATCCAATAAATCATTGCATCTATATTATTAAAAGGCAATTTGCATAATTGATTATAATAAACCGTAAAAATATTTCCGCATCGAGCAATATACCCGAAGAATAATAAATAAATCGGGATTTTGTCAACGAAATTTCATGCCGTAATCATATCTCATAACAGCTTTCAGAAAGTGATATGATGAGATGTAGGTAATAAAGTTTCAGTTTCATCTAACTTTAGACGTCATCATGTTACTATCAAACCTGAGAGACATGTTGTTAATAATCCAGCAGAATACTTGCATTACGTTACGTATAGATATCTATTTTGAAAATCAAATTACAATTCTTCATATATAATTATAAATAATACGTATTTTCAGTAAATATGCAAGGAATTTTTTTTTGTGTAATCTCATTTTATTACCGTGCTGTATTCTACAGCTAGATTTACGTTTAATTATTGCGTTCAGGATAAGAGAATAACTTACAAATGAGACCGAAAAAGGATGGTTTTTGGTGTTGGTCGGATTCGGATCCAATAAGATTTAGGAAGGCAACAGAAGCTGATACAAAGTTCAATAATGTAAATTGGATGCCTACACACGTCATACTCTATCTGTGAAAGATCTGTAAACAACGGAAATTAAACTTAATAACGAGAAATAACATTCTCGAGCAACATAATTGTTAGCTCAACTCGAAACTGTTACATGACAGAATTCTATGACAAACAATTGTTAATATATTTTTAAAAATGATTATTACGAATACTAACATCTAGAAGCGTAAAGACACGTTTTAAAAATTAACTAAAATAAATAGCTACTTTAAATTACAATAACAGAGCCGTGAAAGTTAAAACGAATGAATGTTAAAAATTCTGTTTTAATTCACGTAATTAAAACAGATTTATGTTTAAAAGAAATTTACATTCAAGAATTGGATTTTGAAAAAATTCAATAGTTGGTAACGAGAATTAATAACCGTAATAAATTACGAACTGTGTTTTAATTACGATTAAAATTAAAGAAAGGAGAAAAAAATCGGCCTCATTCTTCATATGTAGTAAAACAGAATCAGGTATATATGGAGGATTGCGGTCTGGTCACTGGTATCCCTAGTTTATTGCACAATAAATCCCCCCAGACGTCGCTATGCTCCGGGCACCCGGACACAATACGGTTAGAAATTTGAAATATCGCTCAGCCACACATATGTAATAATATTTGTCATAGTAAATACGGATTTCTTTGTTATTTTTATAACTGAAATAATCATCTCTCCATTTTTATTCATTCAAAAAAAAAAAAAAAGAAAAAAAAAAAATCAACAAAACTGTCGCAATATACAGAATTAGAATTGCACTTCGACAGTTTATAAAATGAACAAAATTAATGCAGATTCCGCAAAGAACCATTTATTTTAAAACATTATTACAATCTAAACAAAAAGATATTTCCAATATAGGATTTCCTAACGAGAGTTACATCATTTAGAGTACTAAAATTAAAACTAGCTAGGATACGGTTTAAAAAAGGGGGTCAATAAAATGCAAACAAAAAAAAAATCATAAATAACTTTTTTAATGCAGGAAAAACTCTTAATAACCACCACCTGAAAAGTGAATTAAGACATAATGGGCACCGACGATAATAAAGGTTAAACAATCACAGTGCCAAATATAACATTTTAAAATGAGTGTTTACGAATTACGGACTCGCTTAGTCTCTTTTTACCAGCTGGATGCATCTATAGAGAATAATACAAATAGTGGCCTCCCTGGTAATTAGTCCGTTACAACCAGAAAAATATTATTATTTTTAAAGTTATTTACTGTTTGTAATAGTAAATAAGCATTATGTATCGTCAGCAACTTGCTTCTTGCCAAGTAAACTTAAAACCTACCATGGTCCTCTTTACAACATGCCTTTAAATTTAAATCCTAAATTGTGAAAAGTGAAGAGTAAATGGTTAACGGTATATTTGGTTCACCATTTTGGAAGCTTCTGAAGTACATAACTCTTATTTACTAATTGAACAACTGAGACGAAAAATTACAACAACATTCAAATGTTTTGACCGATACGATGTATACTGGAAAAAGCAGTTTCTCCCAACGATATCGGCCAGTTTCACTGCTAGTTTAATAAACAACGAACTGTTACCGATGTTCAAAAAAATAAAGAGCCCAACCCGATTTAAATAATGAAATAAATATTCTTTCAGAATCTGAAAGAAACTTAAATTGAAAACTTCAAATTTGTTACTTAAATTGAAGTATAAATGAACCAGTTAGAATTAAGAATCTTAAGCCTGACGTCGAAATGACTTCAAATGACAAATTAAGTAAATATCATGAAATGGGCACATTGCCAGTAGGTGAAATAAGTAGGTATTGTAATAAGTAATAATTTTAGTGGTATGAATTAAATCCGAATCTTCTAGATTAGAAGTAAACTCAAATCATTTTATTACGTCTTATGGTATTGTTATAATTTAATGCTAAAATACATGCGTTTATTATGTTAATGTATTTGTATTTTTACAATATTAGCTACATTAGTTACCCGTAAACGATGCGCAATTCATTTGTTATAAAATGTCCTAGTTTGGGGTGCAGTGCGCTATTCGTATAATTATTTTTATGCCAAAGTACTAGGAGCGCAATTCGGCGGCAGGCGTTTAAAATAACGAACTTTTACGAAAAGAATTTCCATAAATGATAAGTCGCACTACTGAATTTTGATAACTTTAACTAATATGTTAAATTTATTATCAAAACATACAAATATAAAAAAGCATGTTTAATATCTGAATTCCTATCCAGAGTTACTTCACGATTAATCCATACTCCAAAATTGTTCTACGGTTCTTTTTAAACGATCTAATGAATGAAAGAAAACATAATATTATGTTTCATCATAAAATCATGATGAACGCTAATTGATACAAGAATATAGTTTTAAAAAAATAAATAAGACATCGAAAATTTCATTGCCTTTACTGAATTAACAATGAATACGGAAACAACAAATTTATACTAGGGTCACAATTTATTAGCAGATTATTCTAGGTCCTTAAAAATCTTTCAGGATAACGTTATTATATAATCTTAGTAATATCTTTAATAAACCGAAGAAAATGGTTACCCATGAGTACTTTTTAATTGAAAACTATTATAAAAATATGATCAATTAAGTGTTTAAAACTAATCTGATTGTCCTTGGCGAATTTCTTCCAAATTAACAGCTTTCTTTAAAGTCGCGATTAACTGGAATACGGTTCCTGTATCGTATGAATGTTCGAGGGTAAAAATGAAAAGACATTTTTAATTAAGCAGTTAAAAAGAAAATTTTTTTTTGACGCAGATCAAATTTCACGTAGACTTCAAGTTAGGATAAACAGTAATTAGAAAGTGTATATAATTTTTTTTAAAATTATTCTTTAGTCTTTGAAAAAGCTTTTAAAACTTCATTAAAGGAATGAAATTGCACAAATACACGTTCTGGGGAATAAATTAACACTAACTTTTTATAATTAATATGGAGCATGTTATTACAACTTGAAACTTATCAGTAAAGAGATATAGTGTACCAAATATACAGGAGTTTGTAAATTTAATAATTGCATTTAATAATACGGGAATGTTAGTTATTATTGAATTACTTCCATAAAGCATGCCATTACCAAAGTAGTTATAGTTATTTATTACCGTGTAACTATTTTACAATGCAGCAACTAGTAGATACAACATCTTAATAAACCCACATTTCAACTTCTCGCTTAACTCGCTCTGTTTTTTTATCTAACACGCGCAGCATTAGAATAACTTTTCTAATACGTAATTATTTACAACCATTTCATCATTTTCAGAAAAGTACACGAGCGATCGATCATCTCGTAATAAAAATTCTAAATTAACTTCTCAAACCTTTTAAATTGACGTATTATAAAAACATAATACATATTATATACATAACATAACATAATATATATTATAAACATAACACTGACATATAAAAACATAAATTACTGAACTGAATTCCGTACTGTGATATAACGATTTCAGATTAAATGGTAATAATCCAAGTTTCATCACGAACAATAATGTGACCTAAAAAGCATTTAAAACCGTTCAAAACTGTTAAGTTCCTACAAATGAAATAATTATGTGAAATCGTACAAATAATTCCTACAAATGTGTCTTTTTTTTATTTTGAGTCAACTATCACGGAACCCACATGTTCAACACGAGTTGCGGTAATTAAACTTATGAGGGATAATGGAATGGACAATGCCAATATTCGAATAGAATTTCCCAAATTTTTATGCATTTATCCTTGCAAAAGAGATTAATGCGATTTTTTAAAACCTTTAGTCAAAACTTCCTGCTACAATTTAAATTATTCAATCAGTTTTATAGTAATCTGCAAGGTTAATGCCCTTTTTATAAATAGTTTTAACATCTGCGAGCGAAATTCGACCAGTTATACTTTCAGAAAACATGTTTCAAGTGTGCCAGATTCAATAATAGTTTTTCAGCTGTTACCATTATTCGTCTCTTAATTACAGATCAACCCTCGTAAAAAATTATTTTCCTCAGGGAAATCAAAAAAATTTTAAACGCAAATAATTTAAATATTTAAGATAACAGTGAAGTATCTTCTATATTTATTCAGCAATTCAGTAATCGGCCGGCGTTTTATCGATTGGAGGGTTATTATTATAATTTAAACTGTCATTTGTAATTAGTGTTTAGAAATATAAAGTTGAATTTCAAGCGCCCACTCCCATAAATAGCCTAAATAGAAACGTGATTATATTTGCACATTTTCCAGACAGCACGTTATTCAGCGATTTAAAAACGACGTAGCCTTCCCCCAATAAATCATTTTATACATTTTAATTAAATTAGTTTCGCTATTGTTGTGAACCGTTAACAAAATTAACTGGAAACTTTGTTCATCCCCTAAATCTTAACTATTACAGTACTTAATTGAATAAGTTAGTATATTAAAGGAAAAATATGGTAATTTAAATAATATATATATAATTTTAATAGTCCGCTGACATAAGGTATAAAATAAAAAGAGCTATACTACACATGTAGAAAAGCAATATCAAACTAATGATAAAGTATAGAGAGAATAAGAGTTCCGTAGAATTTAACAGTAATTCTCCAAGTAATTAAACGAAAGGACTGTTAAAGCGAACATAGCCAGACAGGTTTATTTCTCAAACAATTATCGTCTGGGAAATAATACCAGCAATGAATGAGCGAGTTGTTGAAAAACAAAATAAACCTTTTTAAATAATATAACATAATGAGCCCGACTCGTTCTGCTATCCTCTTATAGTGTAATACCAGTATTACTCGGCAAGGTAATATAAAAAATGAATAAATCAAGTAGAAGAGACCACTTCTCAACAAACCTTAAAAACCTTAAATTCCACGGACAGGAAAATAAATTAAAACTCTGTAGTGCGCGCGCGCGTAAAAAAAAAGTGAATAAATAATAAACAGCACATTGCATCGGTAACGCGGGAACGTAAAGAGGGTTCCCAGCAGAAGAAAGAAAAGATATTTAGTATCACTGGAAGAAAGAAAAATCTGTACAATAACATGTTCTGAACGAAAGACGAAAAATACAACTTTCTTTACGGCAATTGTGTCGTAAATAAATATGCCTTCAGCCAACTTTTGACAAATAGGACGTATTGTTAGCAACTAATAAGTTTTATATTTATAAAGTAAATATCCAACACCATTGAACTATACCAGAGGAATCAAAAATAACGAGAATTACTAATTTTTAAATACTGTTATCTATTTTTAGATTCTGAAAATTCCATTATCTTCAAAATACTCAGCATTACATTGAATATACCTCTCTAAATATATTTTCCGTTGCTCAAAACAATTTTTCTCTCTTCACTTGTTATGCCAAGAGATTTTTGTTTCATCTCTTCTATCTTGCCAAATCGCTTTCCCTGAGGTTTCACGGTAATAAAAACAAGTCACAAAGTACGAGATGGGGCGAATAAGGAGGACGGGTGGCAGAAGTCAATTCAAAAACTACTGCACAGCGAGACGTAGTGTGAGCGGGGACGTTGTAGCGAAGAACAAACAATCTATCGCCAAAATACCGAAATTTTTTTTCCCTACAAAATCACTCAATCTTTTTGGAACTCCAGGTAAAACTGTTAGTTCGTTAACGATCTTCGTTGATTTTTTTTTTACATTTTTATCGGTTTGAACCTTTGTAGGACTCCTAGATCTCTAATGTTCGATCGACAGCATTTCTTACTTGAAGCGCTAAAATCACTCGTAAATAAAAATTTTTTCATCGCAGATTCCTAGTGGCTTTCCTCAATCAAATGTTTACGTCGCGTTTTAGCCTCAAAGCAAACTGAAGTATACGGCTGCTTATCGCTCACGATTATGAGCCACCAAGTTTTCGCCGAAATCGGAAAATTATCTTGGTTAAACATTCTCGAGATCGGGTCTCCTTTTATACTGATTCTAAACGGTTCTACTTAGACTATTCCAGGGGCAGAGGCGCGAACTACGACCACATCCCTCAAGAATATTCAAAAACTTAATTTAAATATTATATGAATTTTTTGAAGTTAACAATTAATTTTTTTTTAATTTAACAGTCGTTAAATATTATGGCCGAAAGAAATTTTAGCTTTTGTTACAGCACATACATGAAGTATCATCATGGTACATGGGTATCCTACGTGAAGAATAAAATTTTTAGATAACGCGTTTTCACCTGAGATTGTACAAGACTACACTTCATTCAGATTCATACATATCATCCTCATTCATCCTCTGAAGTAATATCTTACGGTAGAGATATAACGCGAATCACAACAACTATACCTACCAAGCTAAAAGTTAATATCTTTTTATAATAGTAAAAGTTAATACTTTTTTTAATATCTTTAAAAAAGAATTAAGATAATTATGTAATAAAATAATTTTGTAATATGTTATAAAATATTATTAAACAAGCAACAACAAATAAATTGAGTTTAATATAAAGATTAAATCTAAATCGACATCGGTCACCAGTTATGTACATTAAACGATCTTTATTTTAATATCAATAATGTACTCTACAGTCGTGCAAATAGTTTGTGATCAATATATATTACAATAACTGAAATTTTGTTTTTGCTTATTTTGTTTACTATCGTTCAGAAGAATAACGTTTATTACATTTTTTATGATTGATTCGCACAAGAAAATTTCTTAAGCACAATTACTGAATGCGTTTTAAACAAAAATTCCGATATCCCCGGTAATTCAGCAGTTAAAAAAACATTACAAAAGAAAATGATTTCACTGAATTTGAAAGTTATTTGTTTTTAACTTTATAAAACTGAAAGAGTTTCTTATTAGTATTCTGTAACCTAAAAATTAAACAGAAATTTTGAATTTTTACGGAATTTTCGACTAGGAAACCCGTTTCACGAGAGTCATCAATAGATAAACCGACATAACACGATTTAACGGAATAAAAGGGGGATTTACAGGAAGATTTGGGGATGGGACGGTTATAAGCCAGATATAGTTGATCCTCCCCTTATAAAACGTTTCACCGATAACCGCAAGCTGCTTGATGAACCTCTAGCTTCACGGGGATAAACTAACAAAAAAAAAAAAGACCGATAACGCGCGACACCGGTCTCATCCGCTACTGATAACGGAGCAACTAACAGAGAAAATGAGACTGTAGATAGAGAACGGGAGGGGATGTAACCGCGATACGCCGGCAGACAGACGATCCATCTTAACGACCCGGTCGGTCTCAGCTCTGAATCCATATAAGCCCACGACCTGTACCAGTCATATTTCAACGATAATGTACCGGACTAAATTAACGTGCACAGTTTTAACCCCGCCCTTCACCTCAAAACCATTTAATATATGTAGTAATACAACATTTATGTAACACCAGAGATAACTAAAATCATAATAAATATTACAGAAATTTGCTTCCAACCGTAAGTGCGGGTAGTTATTCATGGTTTCGTTATACATAGATTGCACTAATTTTGTTTACATGAAATTTTTTATATAAAATTTGACTGGATTTTAAACAACCACCCGTGATTTACATACAGCCCGATGAAATACGAGTCCCTTGATATTCAGTTAAATTTACCGTACAAACTATCAACCGATTAAAGTATTCTACTTAAGTATTTTCGTCCTGCTACCTCTTGCCGAGAAGATTGAATGTTTTCAGTAAATTCGCCTATTAAACAATTGGTGACATTTCTTTTCATACCTCTCCGGTAAATAACGAAATACGTAAATGTTGAATAAAATTAAAAAGTCAGAATTAATAAGGTTAAAAACACTAGAAGATTCTTTTGTTAAAAAATAAAAAGTATGGATTACTGTTATTATAGAATAGGCGAAGTCTATTTAACAAAAGGAAGAAATTACACAACACCATGGAATTATAATTAAGAAATTTAAAAAAAAGGTAGTTAGAATCGCCTACTCCATTAAAGAATATAAAACTACAGATTAATTATGTAAAGATTCGAATCAAGAATCAAATATTAGGCGAAGATAGGCAATTATATAGCTAATATGAGGTGCACAAGGTATAAACAGAAAAATCAAGGACGATTTACTTAACACAATATTATCGATATAAAACAGTACCAACATCCGCCTATGCAAAATTTTTAACAACTCATTTCTAATTACTTGAAAAATGTCAATTATTCTTGTACAGACATTTATTAATTAATCTACAAAATATACTTATTTAAACGATAAAAGTGCCAGATGCCATACACGATATAAAATATAATATTCATTTATTATTACAGAATATAAATATATTTCAATCAGATTCGATTAATACGTTGTATCATAAATTTAAAGTGAAATAATGAAACTAAAAAGAAAAATATAAATTTCTGTAACAGTTTATTTTACATTTAAAAACACCGTAAATTAGAGATAACTGTGCAAATTTGTAAAAGTACAATTAAATTTAACGAAAAAAAGGAAAAATAATATGAATAAGTGGAAGAGTGAAGCAGTAATCGACCAAAAGACATCATCATTTATCAATCCTTAGACAAGACGACTGGCAAACAAGACCGAGAAACAAATAACGTTACGATATATTTAAACGATTTAAGTAGCACTTTTGAAAAATAACAGTTATTAGTGACATAAACCTATTAAGAATTATAATAAATCGCTGTCTTACCTGCAGTGCAAGTCGACAGAATAACAAATTGTTAAAACTTAATGAATATAATCTGCAAACGTATTTACAGTTTTACTGAAAATCTGACGTCCGAAAACGTCAATGTATATTGCGAAATAAACATAAAATACTAATCTTGCGAAATGAACAAAGAAATTGTTTAAATTTCAATTTATTCAATATTAATTCATGAAAAACTCTAGTACAAATTGATAATACTGAAAAGAAGAACCGATGAAATTTAAATGCGAAACTTGAAAAATAAAATCGACAAAGAATAAATAAATTGTTTCTACAAAATGGATGAATGCAGGCGACTAATTTTAATCGGTCCTAAAGGGGTAAACATTACGAAGCGTAGTGGTCACTTATTACTGAATGCACTATTTACTTAAATGCGAAGCGGTTTATAGTGAAGCGTAATAGTGAAAAAGATCTGTTTAAAACGGACTTTTAACGGAAAATAAAAATATTCCGACCAATAACTCGCCTTGAAATTCGCTAAACCTACAAGCACGTACATACACTTAAGGAAAACGCAAGAGCTGAAGGTAAAATTGGTTCAGTTACTTCAATAATCGGATTTAATCTTGAGAGAATGCATTTAGAGCTTGCTAACATTAGCTAATTAAATAAACGTTTAAAGTCTATTTACTTCAGTTAACCTTTACTACATGTAAAAGTAAATTTCTGATGTTTAAATGGATGCAGGAATAATATATACCGTATATAATATTATATATTATTAAATGTACATAATAGACTGACCACGAAAAGAAAGAAAATGTATAGGTTTATAGTTTAGTATAGGTATAGTTTAGTGAAATGTATAGGAAGATTTTGTCTTGCTTTCATGACATCATTCCTGCTGTATAGAAACTATGTATGTACATTAAGTACCAAATACTGATGATTTAGTAACTTGGAACAGTAATTTTTCCAGTCATTGTAGGCATGCAAACGAAACCGACTGAGATACGATCGGCACTTGTCGGCAGCTTTTTTATTGAAAATCATTAGTCTCTTTAATGTTGCCGTTATATAACAGATTCCAATATTACGCAATGGCTGTGTCACTAGTGAAACTGAATACCGTCAATATCTTTATGAGCTTTAAATACAATCGGTTGATATAGGCCACGAAAGATGCCGGCCTACGTGGCGCGAGTGATAACGTCTCTGCCTTTCATCCGGAGGCCTCGGGTTCGAATCCCGGTCAGGCATGGCATTTTCACAAACGCTACAAATCCTACCTAACGGTGGTCCCGAAAAAAACGCCGGAAAAAAGGGAGGGAGGGGAAAAAAACCATAGATCACCTAAAAATTTTGCAAAAAAATTATTTTTGAAAATGAGTAGGCAAGCTAATTTCTATAGCATCAGACTTCTCATATATGATCACATAAAACTGTTTGATTACGGCACAAAACTTATCAGCGCCTATTTTGAAATAAATTATTTTATGGCTTTCTAAAAATATAATAAAATTTTCTCATCCGCGATGCATTTTGTACACATCTAAAAAATACAATAATCAACGCGCTGAACATTTGTATGCGGAATTATTCTATTGTAAATTATGCTTTTGGATGTTTAAAAAAAAAAACACGATCCTCCAGAAAATTTATATTTCACGGTTTTACTTTTACCGATGATATAATGCAAAAGCTCTCGACACTACCAGGTCTGACCGAGATGTGAACCCGGAACCATACAAAAACAAGATTCCATTTCAAACAATTCTTATCGGAACGTTAATTCGAAGTATCTTGTAAAATAAAAGTCAAACGTGTTTGAAAGGCAGTGGGATTAAAAAGATAAACATCGATCTATTTTATTAATTTTTCCTAGGAACGAAATTGAAATTGTTTATGTTGAACCTGATAACAGTATTAAAAAAAAGAAAGATTTCTAAAAAGAAAGAAAGTATTAAAAAAAAAGAAAAATTTAGTAGCAGATAATAAAATAGACGATATGTTTTCTTCAGTATTACGTAACACTAAATTTTTCCACTAACTTGCATTATCAAAAGATTTAAATGATGTAAGAATGTACATGAAAAAAAATATTAAGTTTTTCTTGTCCACAAGGTAAAATACGATAAAAATAGATGGCGTCCTCGATGAGATGTGTTTAGTGTGCGGAAAAGCGAGCTCAAAGCATCACTAAGATGACGGTATGTAAGGAAAAGCCGTCAGAGCACGGGCAAGGGAGACCGGGTACGCTTTTGTTGGTTCTCGCACAAGATTGCCAAGAACCACGCAATCACATCAACACAACAACCGACACACCTTTTTTCACGACCCACCTACTCGGCAGATCTGCTATAATAAAAAGAAGAGCGACACATCTTACACCATCTAATATCATGAAAGTGAAAGAATGACACTGACTGACATTTTCATGTCTATCTGCTTTTACAGAAAAGTATTTTAACACAGTTTAATACATGAAGTATATACAAACATTTATCAATAAGAATCGCAGAAATCAGATTAAAAAGCAAACTATTAAGGATATTTAATTACTCCTTTCGTCGCAGAATATTACGACTTTACTACAATCGATCTGCGGCATATTACAAAGGACATTTTTTTATACATTAATATCGTTATTTTTAAATTATATTATCTGAAGGACTTCAAGAATTTATAAGAAATTTTTAAATTGTTCCTTGAAACTTTTAAGAAATGCTTAAGATTTAATTTACGCGATAAACAGATCCAAAGAACAATTTCACGATAACAAATACGAATATTTAATATATTTTTTCGATATATATATATAGTACAACGTTTTTAAAAGAATAAAGATTCATCACAACAAATTGAACCTTACATTTTTATTAGAAATCTTCAAACCTTATTTTCTTAATATTTAAAAAAAAAAAATTAGACGAATATATACGAATGAAAATTAAGTCTGAAATATGAAATTTGTGAGAAGAAAAATATTTAATATCATTGTGCTATGTTTTGATGATTTTAATTATGTTTTACAATGATTTTAATCATAAGCGGATATACGGAATCACTACTCACAAAAACCCTTCTTACAGTGAAAAAACATTTTTACACAATTATTATGCTAAAAGGGTTTTAGATCTAATCAATGTTTACCTACCTATAACAATTGCCTTCTTATGAAACAAATCATTTGCTAGTTCCTATAAAACCTAAGTATATATGAAAAAAGCCTCTCTCTTTTTCTGTGTAGCCTCCGGAACAATCGTAAGATATTACTTTAGAGGTTGAATGTGAAAAATTAAGTATAATTTTGTACAATCTCAGGTACAACCACTCCTGAGAAGTGTGGTTAATTGAAACCCAACCACCGAAGAACACCGGTATCCACGAACTAGTATTCAAACCGCATAAATGTAACTGCCTTTACTAGCATCTGAATCTTAAACTCTCGTCTTCAAAATAAACTGATTTGTGAAGTCGCGTTATCAACTAGACCAGCCCGGCGGGCTACGTGAAAAAACTCGGAAAAATCAAACGTAACAAAAACTTGTAACTAAGGGTAGATCTTCACAGATTTTAAAGGAACCGTTAACAAAGAAGTGTTAAAAAAAAATCCAAACAAAACCGAAATATGACAACAAATCAAAATGATAATATATATTAAAATGGATCATCACTTGTTTTAGGTAGATTTCATATGGTATCCATTACAATAGGTAGCTTTCTTATGAAATCTACCTATTGTAATGGGTACCATGATTCCACTTCCATAAAATTTCGGCATACCTTCGCGTTTCACATCCCCCAGACCCCCAAAACCACAGTCAGTTCAAAAGTACATATACATTTACACAAATATATATTTCACTTTATTGTGGAGACGATAACTGCCGTAATTTTGCGCCAATCACTTTCAAATAGATAGATAAATATAAATTTAGATAGATAAATTCGTTAGTGGGCAAAATCGAACCATTCGGGTGGAAATTGAAGAGCTTTTACAGAAAAACATATCGCTATAACTTTCTTATTAAATAAAATATCGAATTCGTTAAAGTTCCTGCACTATTCTTTGCATAAGGGCCTAAAACTTATGTAACTACAGTTTTTTTGTTATCACCACCATTCGCCTAGGGAGTGGAAAAAATGGGATTACGAAAATACCTCCCTTAATAGGGACAATATCGAATCGGTTTACGTGGTCGTAATCTTCTACATACTAAAACATGAAACGTAATATATGAACCTTTTACACATTCAACCATTGCCGTCGTATCGAGTAAATTTAAAACTTTTCTTAATTTTAAGATGAAAATCTTTTTATTCCCTACTTAGCAACGGTGAAATCTACCTCCGCCTTTCGGCGTGCCGAAAGGATAATTGTAAACAAGGATTATTTTTATGAACTTAGCACTGAATCCAAGTTACAGAAAAACGTGTACGCTATCGATTTGATCATACGAACACCGATCTGTAAACTTTCAATTTGTCCATTAAATCAGTTCTATATCCACTTTTTCCACACGGATGCACAGTTTGAAGTTAAAATTTAACTAGTATACAGAGCAAGAGCTAAGATGTCAGTCGTTTACTATCCCGAAACACTGAAAATTGTATTCTTCCAATAAGGTCAGAGGAATCTGTTAACTAATCACGACTAATCCATTAATTATATATTTTTTTTAATGAAGTAAAAAACCACCGAAATTACATTAAAAAGTATAAAGCTTTAACAAGAAATATTCCAAACATAAACAAAATACTCTTATTCTAGTTAAATACTATTAACAGAAAAACAAACAACTATATATATATATATATATATTTATAAACAACTGTACAAAACAACCATTATATTTTCGGTAAACCAGAGATAGAATA
>JAAAKQ030471327.1:19755-43139 GCA_010016005.3 Zanna intricata | reverse complement strand
AAAATGGAAGTTGCAGAAAAAGGAAGCCCGGGGAGCCTTTAAAGCTGTAGCAACCACGTTTCTGCGGAATAAGAAGAATCCGAACTCCAAAAATTATCGTTGAGAACAAGCTGCAGAAATACAAAAATTTTGGCTGTCCCATGAGCTTGAAGGTTCACTTACTAAATTCACATGCTTAGTACGCATGTGAAAATGCGTACGCTTAGTACCCCTGAGATGGGTGACAGATTTCATCAGGGCATAAAAGAAATGGAAAGGAGGTATGTATCATGGCAAATGGGAAATGAGGACAGACTATTGCTGGATGTTACACAGAGATGAACCCTAAAGAGAACACAGAAGGAAAAACGCAATGCAGAGTACAAGCCGTCCAAAGAAACTTCGACGCATGTAATAAAATTGTAAATATTTTATATACTTCGCCATTACGAATTGGCGAAAAGGGGGAGTGTAGTTTCCAAAGGCATGATATACTTCATAAAAATTAAATTAAAAATTTTTTTAAAATTCATTATAATGGATATTAGGCTTATTTTGTGGTATTTTCATGAGAAGTTAAACTGTCAATGATCCGCCCCGTCCTCCACCTCTTCAGAACCATTCAACTGTTTAGCTATAAGGAATGTAAGTCAAAACAAGTAATATATATTAACTTATTATAAAAAAAATATATATTTTATTGTATCACATTTTACAAATTTTTAAATTTGCCACTTTTGAAAAATCTTTACATAACGGAAAAAATGGAAGTTTATTTTTGGATTCAGCACTAAAAAAATTATCAAAAAAAAATTTATTGGTTAATAATATCTCAGAAATAGATTGTTATATTTCCATGAATTGAATAAAAATATAACCGCATCAGTTTAATAAAAATAAATTAGAAGAAAAATTTCTCAACAAAACTTCAGATCAATATTTACAATTCTAACGAAGACAAAAAACGCGGTGTGTCACATCTACGAATTGCTACTGCCAATGTCTTATTTTACGCACGGCACGCGGGAGAAATCTTAAAAGTAATTTGAGCTTCAGAAAATCAATTTTGAATACTGTGATACGTTTTAAATTTTGAAACAATCCCTCATGGATGGCATAAAAAACTTACGGTCGATTAGAAAAAAATAAACTAAGTGCCAATTATTTAAAGAAACATAAAACTAAGCACGCCGAATTTTTTAAGAAATAATTAGCCGCAATATTAAATCGGTTAGTACTCTCTATTCGCATCATTTTAATCTTTAACGTAACAGACTTTTAGGCATCTTGTACTTACAAGAAAAATACGGGATTGAAATACATAATAAGGATTTTAAGTTAAATTGCAAATCACCTGGCTCAGTTTCAAAAAATACTGCTACCAAGCTGGGATTCAACAAGATTATATACACTATGAACATTAATTTTAAAACTTCACTAAAACTTCTTATCCTAAAAATATCTTTAAGATCAAAAGCATGTTTTTTTCCTTTAATAAAACAAACAACTTAAAGAAGGAAAAACAGACAAAATAAAACAACAGCAATTTATAATAATCAGCGGTAATATTTCATCGATGAAACGAAATGATGCACCTATAACACTTCATACCCCTACTAATACAGTGAAAACCTGAGGATTAACCTGGAGAAATCTGATTTAAAGTTTTATGTCAAAGAAGTTTCAAAACACACAGACTACTAAAAATATATTTTTATTACAAAGTTATAAACTTAACGTGGAATTATTTATAATTAATAAAAATGAACATTTACTGCTGGAGGTATAGAGGGCGGTACTGATACAGATCAATAACTTAAGCCGAATAATAAAATTAATCTGAACTATTAGCAATAAATATTAATAGTTGAACGGGAGTAAGCGGAGAATAAGTTAAGTATCTTGTAATTTTTAAATTAAATAAATTTTTCTAGATAAACATATGAATTTACGACTACCAGACACTTCTATGTATCTCTTAAGTGCTAAATGATATAAAATGTGCCAACAAAAATTAAATTAAAAAAAATACTAATTACAATTAAGTTCTTTGTAAAAGCAAATAATTCAGTTAAAATAACTGTTCTATTATTCATACGATATTCTCAAAAATCACAATCCTTTAAACAAAATGATGGTCGGTTTCATGCAATATGAATGAAGATAAATAAGTAATATGTTGGTAACAATTGGAAAGATTAAAGAGATTAAAAAATTCCACTTAAAATATAAAACTCAATAGCTATTGCGACTGTTACAACAATCATCATCAGCAAATTAAAAAACTAGATAAATAAATCAATTAAAATGGCCGGTTACAATGTTATTCTTAAAGTCTTACTTTCAAAATTATTTCAATAATCGGACAGTTCTCTTTCTGTATTTAAAAGAAATGAAGAAATTAATTATTAGCAAACTTCTGGAGAAAAAAAACACAAATTAGACACAGATACATATTTAGTTGATCTCAATGATACTACCAAAGAATTATAGTTACATAAAAAAATTCAAAAGGATTAGAGAGTTACGGTGAATAGTAAATAAAAATAATACAGCTAATACTGAGCTACATCAGTCATGTGATAATCTAATTTTGGACCAGGATTTACAGCGATGATTATTAAAACGTTGGTTCTGGTTTAGTTTATTATAATAAATACAAAAGCCACTTCATAACAGTTTGAAAGTAGTTCACAAAAGTTATAGAATATTATTCAAAAAATTAACAATCAAGAAAAAACTACTTCAAAAACTATAAATTAAAAAAAAAGATACTTTTTAGCAAAAAAGTTAAAATCAATCTACTTCCTGAATATCAATACCATGCGTTCAATGATAAAGAACAAAAATTATTTTAACATAATTTTACCCGTTAGGAGATCTAACGCTAAGTGAATCACGATTAACTTAACAGAAAATGAAAACCAAGCGGTACTTCAATTATATTAAACAAATAAGAAAACATATAAAACGGTAGATAAAGGGGTCTTAAAAGACAGTACGGCAGAACGATAACGGTTAACTCTCAGGTTGCTGAAGACTAAATGTAATACCTATTTCAACAAATTTACATCGTACAACAGGGGAGCCACAACAGCTAGCAAAGCAGTAATTTAATTAACCATAATACAAACTGACCTCGAGGATCAATTTAATTAACGACCACTAAATGTTAGTTTAACACTTTAAACGGTCGACGGACAGAACTTCACTTCTAATGCAAAGCGGTAAAACCACTTCGTATTTATATTTTATACTATATGTCGAATAATAACATTTCCGACGGCAAAACGAGAGAAAGAACAAAATCTCCAACTCTCGAAACGAACAAGCTATATGTCCGAACAATATTCACGGATCACAATCTCGTTTATAATAGAATATAAAATTCCAGTCTTAAATTAACACTTCAAATATTGAGAAAACTTTTTTTATGCTGCACGAGTACAATTTAAAAAAAAAATATTAAATTTAACTTTGTTATATTTTTGTTACAGTGAAATAACCCCGGTAACAAAATAAGAGTGTATATTACGAAGTAGAAACGCAACGAACCCAAGAGTGAAGCCTAATAAATGATAAAATTTTAGAGTAGCGTATTAACGATTCCCACAAGCACGTGCAAACACGCTACACTTTACAGGCGTTACTAATTAACAACCGCCTTCTTATTAAATGTCTATATAGTTATAAAACAAAATAACTGCAGAACTTAGTGCTATTTAAGAAACAATTTTTAACATTCAACAACTGAAACGCCTTTTACCCATGTTTCATAGTGTCTTTATGTAAACGAAGCGTTCGAATTCACGAGCAAATATATGTTAATACGATTAAACTTGCAAGTGTAATAAAAAAGGAATAAATAAATAATCATTAAAAAAATACGAGTTTTCAATGGGCAATTAAAATTTAATATCATGATACATTAAACGGATCGGTAACGCGATACTGTTTAATAATTCAAAACAGGAATGAAACTACAATAATTTAATACGCTCAATATACAAAGAGAAAGAGAGTGATTTAGAGGGGGAGAGTAAAACCCCTTTCATTGTTTAAATAGACCACCATATACTATAATTACTATCAATATATGATGAAAATTACATCATACGATGGATAATATTACTTTAGTTTCACGTTTAAATATAATGTATAATTAATTACAATATGACTAAGTAAACACGCAGAAATGTGAAAAAAAAATTACTTTACTGAACAGGACGTTACATGTAAAAAAAAAACCCGAAATTGATCAATTTACGGTAATAAACTGCTGAACTATTTTACTGGATGACCAGATAATTAATTAGCGATACAAATAAATACCAAAAAAACTATCAGGTTTAATTATACAATAAGGGCTGATATAATTACAATTAAATATAAATTAGCAAAGAAAAATAGTTAATATTTTAATAGTTAAATGGCGTACGGAAAAAACAAAGGAATATAGTAAAAATCAAATAATTTTCATTAAAACAAACTATCCATAAATAAATTTAAAGCAAATAAAATCATTACAAAATTAAAATATACTATTTCAAACTACATTATCTACTCTTTTATATAGCGTGTATATATATATATATATGTGTGTGTGTGTGTGTGTTTTTATACGTAATAGAAAAATGTTATCAGGCGCAATAAAAAAAATCAATCAGATCGACTCGTAAGAAAACTATAAAAAAGGTACTAAAGTATTATCTGCATAAATAAATGGAATAAAAAGTGAATACACAAATCGTTCCGTTAAAAGAATGTAGGAGTACTAAAACACAACGTTCCAGAATAAAAAAAAAGACGTATTTACGCGACGCTATGAATAAAAATTCAATAGTACATCGGCGCTACGGGAAAGTAAAATCAACACTAAGGCCGACTCGACACTATGCATGGTAGTATGGCTCGGCGAAAACGAGAGGTGAATTATGAGGCGTTTACGAATATGAATTATGGGAAAAGAAGCAGGAAACGGGATAGCCGATCGTCTCGGCCGGACTATTCGTATGAAGACCACTCAATAAAAAGACTGAAAAAGAAGATTTATGAAAGGTACTGGATCGCTCGCCGAGGAAAAGGAAGAGGAAACATAAGACAGATATAATAAAGTAAGGTGGGAATTTGATACAATGGAACACGCCCATCTTGACGATATAACGAGTCGAGACGAACAAGAATGTTCCACAGACGTACGAGCGTGTGTATGTGTATTTTATACACACAAAACCATCTATAACCCGCCTACCATCCCCTGTCAATTATAATGTATGCAAACACCTTACCGGCAGACTATGAACCCCAAGCGTCTGTCAGTAGCTGACAAAACATGATAAACGTAATCGCATGAGACAAATAGAAACATATCGATCGACAAAATTATAACGTTAGAATGGGAATATTATGGGGCATACACGTTAATAAAATACAAATAGAAAACTACCTTTAAATTAACTGAATGAAATACAAGATAATTCCATTAGTACGTTCACAAAATTACAATACGCTGCGGAAAATATACTTCAGCATATTTCTATCCGAAGTATAGGAATATTTTACATCAACAGTATTAAATAATAAAACACGCTTAATGAAGCATAAAAATTAACGGAATAAAATTACAAGGTTGTAAATACTGTGCTTATTTATCTTGTCGATTGTTCATTCAAGTACCGATCCGATGTTAATTCTGTTACATGGAAGAATGTTTCATTCTTTTTTTTTTATTCTGAACATAGATTTCTTCTTTTTTCCCCACGTCGTTTTTTTTTACTCCTCACTTTCCCTAGTAAAGCAGGTTATTATACAGGATTTACTACTTTCGGAAACGATTAGCGATTCCCGACACCCATCACAATTACGGTTACAGCAAGTTTAAAAATCTCTTTCTGATCTTTACTGTGAAAAACATTTACATATAAACAACAAAAGTCATTTTCAAGAAAAATCAAATTGCTTTGTCTGATATACAGAGAGGTATGAAAAGCAAACTCTTTCATTCCCAAAAATATTTTTTTTAAATATTGCAAACCCGTTGAAATAACGCTGATAATTTTCAGCCCATGAAAATGCCACACCACTGTTAGGATCGTCAGGGAGCCGTTGTATGCTGAAAATAGCAGTATTATCAGAGATATCAACCACAACCTCTTTAACAGACATAGGAAAAATAACGTAAGGAAAGGAAGTTATATATTTAGATGGAATTCATTATATATACGAGTATGTACTGAAATTTATCGGTAAGCGGAAGGGTGTACCTCAGGTTGTAAGAAGTGGATCTATGTAAGTAACTCGGTCGTCGATTTATTAGATCACGTAATTAATATTTAAAATACATTGTAAGGTCAACAGATAGATCTTATAAACTTAATTATTACTGTAATACAAGCTTATAAAATCAAAAAATTAAAAAAAAAAAAATTATCTGTGTTTCTACCTCAAAAATAAACCGGAATCATCGAATATCTCGAAAATTTAAAATCAAATTTAGTTAATTACGCAACACTATATCAAAACAATTTATATGAAGAATTAGCCTTATCAATCGTATCTTGTTACTGTAAGTGGAAAACAGATTGGGACATCAAAATAAACCGAATGCGAATCTTCTTCAATTGTAGACGCAGAGCAATATCAAAACGAAGAAAAGGAAACAATAAAACTGATTTAACAGAAAAATTATTAAAGTGGGAGTTCAATTTAACATTTAATCATTAAAATAGATTATCACGTTATTTTATTAATAAAAAAATAATTTTTATACTGTAAATATTATATTACCTCGCTTGTGAAGATGTAAATGTGACTGATTAAAATTATAACTACAATTTTGGAGACAGAGCTTATTTCATTCATTATCAATAATTAAATAAAAAGTAATAAATCTCAATTCTCATTAAATAAATTTAATGACATATATTAAACAACAGAGAAATAAAAATGAATAATAAAATTAAATCTCATTTTATTTAATACAACGTTTACACACGTTTACTCTGCAAATATAATCTATCACCTAACGTTGTACTTGCTAGCTAATTTTTTACCCAAGCCTTCAAAAAATAAGCGTTTTTCTTTTAAAAATATTTAAAAGTTTCTTAAAAATAACGAATTTTGAATTAACTCTGAATTTATTAGAGTAACAGAGTTTTATTCAACAAATGCGAAACCACCGACTAATAAAGGTGCATTCGTGTTGGAAGGGTTTACAATTAAACCTAACAAGTGAATCAATTATTATTACTTCTACGAGAAAACAAACTGAATATCGCAAAGCAAAATGAATAACTCTAAATGAATGCTGCACGTTTATTACAGGTAGTAGAAGTAATGGTGGTCACCATTTTTGCATTTTTTTTCCAGTTAATAAATCGTTCGGAAAAATCTCATTTTTCCTCATCCCATGATTTATTAAGAGGTGTGGCTTGACAAATCATAAAAACAATAAAATTCTGTCAGTTATCGGTTCTGAAACTTTTGATCAATTTTCAAATATTATGACTTGCTTTTCAATACATAGTTTCTTACTGTTTTCAAATTAAACAATTAGATTTTAAATGCAGAATAAACTTGAAAATTTTTATTGAATCTTCCAGACATAACCGCTATATAAGGGTAGTTAACGCCTTATATATGATGTTATAAAATTTATTTAAGCTCGTTCTTATCACGCTCATGTCTAAATCGTTCTAGTCTTGTGTCAGGTTTTTCACGATTCGTGTACAATCTGAAGTATTGAAAAAAAGGGAGCCTCCGACGGGTTTTGATGAAATTTCTTGAATTGATTTTTTTTACGTTTCCTTATTTACTGAACTCGCGATCGAGAAACTTTACACGCAGCTTGCGTTCTTTCTTCACCCTCTTGAACTAAAATAATATGCTGATCGTCTTTTACTTTCGAAATCTATCCGCTACTTTTTTGATGGAATTTTACATACCACTGGTATGATAATCACTGATTATCTTGCTAGTTTGCCAGTTTGATAATTTTTCACTTTGGATTTAAGTTCATTCATATTCCACGAAATTAAAACAAAAAGAATAACAAAATGAACTAATTATAACTTATCTTACAAGAGTTATACATACGATTACAAATCGAGAAAAGCATAATCGGCACCGAAGGAATCGCACTCAGCAAACGAGCGCCCAGTGATTGTAGTTATTTTACAGCCGTCAACTTATATAATTAGTCAAAGATAATATTTATTTTGTATACGATGCTTGCTATCGATATATGCCTATCATGTCAGGTTGCTTAGACGGTGACAGGATTCATCTGCTTTGACTAATTCATTTAAGTTGACAGATATTCAAAAATTATGCGTCATTATTTTTCCACAAGTTGGTTTATTATTTCTTCAAATTATACATTTTTTTCTTCTAATTTACAGCGTCTGTTATTTGTAAATACCAGGTAAATGAATTTTACTAACATATTTCCAAGAAGTTAAAATTACAGTTCCAAGGGTAATAGGTAAGTACTATTCCAACCAACGGTTGTATTGTAATCAACATTACACGCGACAGTCATTTCTGCGAAGGACTATAAAAAGTAAAATGGATTTTGTTTGTCGAAACTGATAGGAGGATATATCTGCAGAACGGCTGATAAAAAAAAAGTATAACCGTTCCCGGGCAGGAAGCGTCAAATTTCTTGGCGATACATATATCATAAGAGGAACAGAAGGTTATTGATCGTTATTTTGGGCGCATGTTATACGAGTCTTGAAAATTTACTTATTTCATATATTAAAATTAAAAACATCCTAAAAGAGGTACAAGATTCCTAAATGGAAATCCTACCTAGTCTATTCTCCCGATCGGAGCGTACATAGTAGGAGTAACCTTAACCGCTTTAATGCTTAATGTACACGATTCGTAAGATTAACCAAACATGGTAGATATCAGTAAACTAATAATGAATTAAATGTGAACAGTGAATCAAATAATTATTATAACATATTATTTGCTTTTCAATGTAACCTATGCATATTCAACGTAATCTATTCAATGTAATCTATGCATATATGCATAGATTACAATATTCAAAACTTTAAAAATGCTAACCTAACTGGATGAACGTAGTTTTTAATTTTAAAAACGTATTTTCCAATAATAATGATTTATGCTACAAGGAAAAAACGAAAAAAAAGCTGTTTCTTGAACTATAACCCCAGAAAAAAAAATACATGCCCAAACTTATCGTCGGACGTAAATTTACGATCAATATATAAGAATATTATAAACAGAGTGGAAGGGTATGTGTATGTGGTGTGCGCGCGCATATAATTTAATAGGTCAACTAATAACAATACAATTCAAAACCTTCTACTGGGAATGAAATTTGATAGCAAAATTTCTTCCAACAATCTAACTTAATTCAAACCGGATGGTTTTTTTTATCTTTTTACACAAAAACCAAAACAATGAGTAACTAAGAACATAAATTATAAAACGACAAACAACAAATCAAATTTCTAACAGACTTTAATAATATCAATATTACTCAAATAACCATTTAAGCATCAAAATATTTCTTCCAATAGTCGTAAAAACTATAAACTGAACGATAAAGATATCTTTATCGTAAATTCTATATAGGCCGAGGAAATAGCTACAAAAACTAAACTGAAGATGTGAAGTTTATAACCCTGGCCTATAGCATGCAACCGACAAATCGATGAAGAGTTTGTTTTATCCAGCGATTTCAAATTACATTTAATATAAAATACAAAAATAAATATTTTGTTTAAAACCAGTGATTTACGGCCTTTCATCTTACTACTAATATTTCTAATGATTTAGAAAACCTTGAAAGCTTGTTAATGATTTCTATCACGATAAAACAATATAAAAACAATGATACCTAAGTAATTCCGATCGTTAATTAAAACTTCAATTAACATTCGCGTTACAGTAAAAACACCTATCGAACAGTTAATAACAATTTTTTATCTTTATAAAAATTTCACGAAGAGCACAAAAAGCTTCGAATGGGGAATGGGATCAAGCTAGTACTGTTAGAAAGAAGAAAAAAAAATTGAACAGAATATCTCGCAAGATGTACAGGTAATATCTGAAGTATGAACGAGAGTGTAATGCATTAAAAGCTGGCCTAGTAAAAATATAAATCCAAATTACGGAAAGGCGTGTATAATGTTATCGATTAGCGCTTAAACAAAATAGATCTTTTCAATGAGAACAAAAATTTTGCGACGAAATTTCAAAGGTAGAAAAACTAAGCAAAAAATTGAACATGAAATTTCTAATGATAAACGATTTGCAGCTGATAGATAAAGTAACTGGTTTTTGTTCCAGAAACCATGATTTATCTTACAAGAAATTATCTGTGACAGACATAGGTAAAGGAAGTGTGTGAAGATCAGATAATTCATCGATTATTTGAAGAGTTAGTACTCTTCAAAAAGTGTGTAAATGGAGGCCTTGACCTTTTCTTGATCGGTAAAACTATATATTTATCGCTACCTCGATTTTAATAATACTATAAGCAATAATTGCTCGTATTACTACCGTGACAAAACACGGATGTCATTAACTACCTAAAATGCAAACGTCTATCAATGGAAAGTCGTAATTTAAAATAATCTTCCAAAACCTAAGAAAATCTACCAAATCTGAGCACAATAAAAATGAGCGGTTTTTACTGCCATCGGAAGGGCTGCTTACTTGTTAATTTCATAGCGAGCGGAATAATAAATTAAGGGCAACGGGTTACTGAGAAAATTATAAAGCTTAAATATGTAAAACAGAACAAACGAAATAGCCCGTTATCAAATTGCCCTGTATTATTCCAAATTATGCTCTCCCCCACCCACCAAATAAGTTGCTACGTTATTAATTAATTTTCATTTGTTTTCTATTATAAAAAAAAAGAAAAAGGAAGCAGTCACTTCCGAAGTGATGAGTTTCAGACATCGAACGGCTAACACAACCGGAAGTGGATATTTCTTTAATGGGGGTGGTAAGTAGTAACAAGATAAAGAAAGTTTGACAAGTAACTTGCAAATGTTATTTGTTTTGAATTATTTATAGCGTATCGTTGCTGATAACTCTACATTGATAGTCTTAATTTAATCCACTGCTATTCTCATAACCATTCTCGTATTCATAAAGACGTAAGCGATACACAAGAACCGTTTCTCTACGAGATCAGGAATCACAGAAACGAGTAATACATAGTAACTTTTAAAAATAAACAAACCTGTAAGTTTAAGACCAAAACGTTTTTCCTTCATGTAAGTAGAAATAATATCTACTTTGTATTTTCTGGACATAAATATGTCCTCACAACACACACACCCACGCGCGCGCGCTTAAAAAGAAATAATTTCTAACTGAAAAAAGTCTATTAAAATTTAATGCGCACGAGGAGTTGCTTATCTAACATTTATTATGTTATCTAAATCTAAATAAACAAAAATTTATAATATTGTATATTAGTTTTATAATATTGTATAACTTAAAATCACTATTTCAACGAAATAATAAAATAAAAATTGCAGAAATATATATAAGGGAAAAGTAAATAAATTTTCACAAAGTTTTGTCTGGCAACGTTAAGGCAGAAGGATCGAGGGCTCCTCTACAAATTCAATTGTGTCGAAAAGTTTAAATGAACTTAGTAAACTTCAACACGACCAGGCTTAACGAAACTGAACTTAGTAGTGTGTGTTTTGATTACGTAGATTTTCAATATAAACCGAACAATATGAATGTTTTGGACAGATAAAATTTATAAGTACACAGGTACACGATATAATGGCGCAGAATAAACTTAATTTACGTTCCGGAGATGTAATCCTTGCCGCTTCGTCTATTATTATTTTAAGCGACCCGTCAGGTTAAATATATGGAAATAAATGGATCAGGCAGAATTAGACCGATAGACATTGAGGTAGGGGAACATATTACTGACATATATTCGTAACTAAATTCCTATGCCGAACACGAAAGAATAAATGAAATGAAGTGAATAACTTTCAAAGAAAACTTACAAAACATCTACATCTTTCATTAACATATATAGTAGTACAGTATAGTACAATATACAACATGTATGTTTAAAGTTTGTAATTGACACAAGTCGCATCCGTCTATGTTACATTTTTGTTAATAAATTCAAACGTGTTAATGAATGCAGAATTCTCGATCGCTTATAAATTCAGCCGGCTATGGAAACCGTCCAAAGTATTCTTAATAGTACATCACATCGTAATGGCCACGATTTAGGTAGATTTCATAAGAAAGCTACTTATTATAATAGATACCATGATTCGTATTTCGGAAAATTTTGCCATCATCTTCACGTTTCACATCCCCAGACCCCAAAACCACTGTCAGTTAAATGATATATATATTTCACTTTCTTGTGGACACGATAACTGCCGTAATTTTGCGCCAACAACTTCCAAATTGATAAATAATATCCAACGACCCAAAATCTCTCTCGAGTACGTTAATGGGAAAAATCTGACCATACGGGTGGAAATGGGGGTGGGCTTTTTCGAAAAAAAAAAATATCGCTATAACCTTATTACTGAGTTCTTTTAAAGTTTTACTATTCTTTGGATAAGGACCTAAAACTTATCAAGTAAAGTTTTTTGGTATCACAAACCATTCGCCCAGGGGTAGCGGTGGGAAAAAAGAGGTTTCGAAGAGAAAAAGAAATCGTAACTCCCTTAATAGACACAATATCGAATCGGTTTCAAGTGGTTTTAGTCCTCTTAACACTACCTAAAACTTTGAAACAATTTTTGATATGAACAACCCTTACGGCAAAAGATGACGAATGTTGCTGAACTGTAAGAAGTTGTAACGTGTATGCAAAATGTGAAACTTTTTTCACATGCAACCATAGTCGTATTGAGTAAATTGGAAGTTTTTCTTAACTTTAAGATGGAAATCTCTTTTATCCCCTTCTTAGCACCGGTGAAATCTACCTTCGCCTTCCGGTGTGCCGAAAGGGATTTTTCATTAATAGATTTTAGTGACTGTGAAGTCAGTTATGAAGATATATACGGGTTTAAAGTAATATGTCGATATTAACATTATATATATCTAATAAAAATATTTTTTTTTAAAAACGATTAGGAGAATTTTCAACCTCCAAAGATAAAACCGTCGAATTCAGTCGGTTTATTACAAGACAGACAAATGAGAGGATGTTTCTCGGTCAGGCAAGGAAGTCTTAATGTGACGTGCCAAGAATGCAACAGGAGATATATACGTCATACGAGCAACAAAAAGCAAACCGAACAATGTACGAGTATAACCACGATGGCTTCTTCACTAGCTCGCTCACTCCGCTAAAGAAAGCGCGTTGACCTTAACGATCCGACTTAAAGACATTCAAACGCACGTAAAACAATCGTGTCGGTATATCTTGATAACGTAACGCAAACAATTGTTTTACAACAATCCTTTAATAAATAATCAGAGGTCGCAAAAATTACTTAGAGTCCCTTATATTCTTCACATCTAACCACAATATATTGCAGCCGAGTAGCAAAAGCTGACTTATTATCTTAAAAATCTCATTTTTTTTTATCGCTCACTAATTAGAAAAACGTAAACACACAATTTAGGCGATTAAATATCAAAATATTAAAATTTGACGTAGTTATATTCTATTTCTTACTTAATAAAGCCAAATTCTAACTACGGAACGTTAAAAAAATCTCTTATGGCAATGAAGTAAGAAAAATGGTTCAAACACCAAAGAATTACCTTATCTGTGTACGGTAACTAACACACAAAAGTTATGTTTTTAAACCTTATAAAAGAGGATTTGGTCCTTCCTGTTTCTAGGAAATAATTAAGACATAGTTTTCACAGGCTGGCTGTGTAAATAGTTCGCAAAGTAAATATGAAAGTAACCACAAGTAAATAAAAGTTAACACCAAATGATACTGTATAATAATAAATATATCTTAGTACTTGTTATATTGATCTAACTGTTAACTGGAGCGTAAAAGCGTTGGTAGCTACATGGTTGGGAGTTTTAGTCTGTCAAGTTGATTGACAGTGTAGTTACTTGTTATGACAAACAAGCTCCGCTGCGTCGATTTGCAAGATTTTACTACAGAGCGGTTTTAAATGCATTCACTAGGAACTACATAAAAAAATTGAATTCTCTCAATTTAGAATAATTTAATTTTGTCAAGGCAGACAAATTTTGAAAATTTCAACCACCCTACGGCGTAGATTATAGTATAAAAATAACGTGTTAATTCCACAGAAAAAGGAGTAGACGATTTTATTGCTTTAAACAAATTTGTCCTTGTTTTCTTAAGACTGTAATTTTCTGAAGCACACAAGCCTCTTGTCAAGTCATTTCTAGAGTAAAAATCTTCAGTAAAGAGCCAGTAAGTACCTTTGGTAAATAAAAATAAAGTGTCGCTTGTAAAGCTGATTATCACAGCAATTTAAGATTCTCGGTGCAAGATATTTTTGCCACTTCTAATGGTAACTCTAGTAATAGGCTGAATTATCCGTATAAATAAGGTATCAGTAAAGTATATGGAACTAGACAGATTATCATTTGATTGGAACAATTTTTCTTCTCATTTTTGTCATAACTAATTTTCCAATGGGTTAACGACATACGAAGTAGACGAGTATGGTATTCATAAACATACGTAACTGTTTTAAATAAATACACATCATCAGCATATTAACCGAATGACAAAACTTTTCGGTTATTTTTATGGCATTTCTAAAAACTGAGGGGTCGCAGTGAAATGAATGATTTTGGTACATTAATTAACTGTATAACAATTTTTAAATTGTTCCCCAGTTAAAAGTGTCAAAGAAACCAGTTACGGTTATATACTCGTCCTACAATACCATTGTGGTTATTTATCAGACGATAAAGTAATAACATTCGATTCATAAACTGTTAAGTGTAAAATTACTCGTATCAACAGGTTAACGGCAAAGTAAACATAAATAACGTAATATAGTTAGACTAAAATAAAATTAAAATCGACAACTATTTTAAAAATGATTTAAACCAGTAAAACCCACGCATTGCTCTCTTAATATAACGTAAACAAACATTGAAATCATTTTCGCGATATTTCATGCCGACTGAAATAGTAAAATTCGTAAAAGTTTTGTATTTTAGTTGAATTCTCAACTAACCCTCATCTGCCTCTTATCGACAAGGCAGATCAGTAAATGCCCTAAATAAAAGTATACATAAAAATCATAATAAGAAATGTGGCTTTTTACAGTCAAGAATAATTTCGTTGTTCTCTACTTTACCTTACAGAATTTTGAACGACAAAAAGTTCAATTTCATTCGATTCCTCACTTACAGCGATGTTATAACTTTCAGCATAAACAAAGACTGCTTCATTTTAAAACGGCGTGGAAATAACGCAAACGATCATAGTTTGTATATTCCCATTTTGTAAAATCGTACAGCTATAGTAAACTACACCTAAGAAGAAAAATTAATATATTGCCAAAGATGATACAATTAAAAAGAATAAAATAAAAGGCAACTTGAATAATGTTTCGTTCAAAAGCGCCTTCATAAGAACTTACATTCATTAACAAAAAAAAAGTACGAAATAATGAAGCACGACGAGACAAAAAAAAATAAAGAGAGCTGACCTCCCTCTTCTAATAACGACTACGTTCGCTTGCAAGTTTGAAGCCGAAATAGGTGCTTCAAATCTTATTTAAAGAGAACAAATCCACTACCCCTTTTCATGTCAATTATTACTTTCTAAACCTGTGAAGCGAGATGTTGAATCGTTACTGCGCATTAAATAAAAAAGTAAAATCTGATTAGTAGAAACTGGAAAAAGATAAGAGGTACAATTAATTTCAATGATTGATAGAATTTTTAAACAGATTATTACTACTATAACTAAATAAAAAATGTTTTTAAACTATAGTAAACTTGAAATTACAAATCAACGATTTGGTTTCGTGGTAAATCAATGAATTAATTTTAACTTTATATTTCAAGAAGCGCTAGAAAATTCAACGAATCCTAAATGAATGCAGCAAATAACAACAGTAGTGACCTACTATATATATAAGCGTTCTCATCTCTATTCCTCAACTAACTTTGAACATTGTGAAATATTTTCCAACCGTTCAAAAGTAAATAGACAGAATGTTCTTCATGCATTATGTATGTCCTCAAACATATTTTCTGTATGATATCGAAGTCGCTTTCTTTTCAATAAAGTGCAGTATTGTTGTCGAAATATTATAGTAATATAATAGTAGTAGTATATAAGAATTAGTTTTCGTAAAAATATTAATTTTTACGAAATTAATATTTTTACCGAACTGTAAGATTTACTTTTCGTAAAAATATTAATTTTTACGAAAAGTAAATCTTACAGTTCGGTGACAAGAATCCAAATATCGTTAATTTAAAACAGTATTTTCCTAATAATGAAATGTCCCTTAAGTTATTACAGGTTAAATATAAAAACCGACCTAAAAAAAAAGCGCCATTGCGTAATTACTCATTCCACAGTAGACATGAATTTCATACGTCAGTCATTTTAAAAAATAGCTACAAAGTGGTGATAGGGTTACTTTCTTTTTTCTTCTTTCTTAATGCTGCCTTAGTTAGCCTTTTTCTTTAACCTTAGTTATATAAAACAGAAATGAAAAGTTCTAGTAACGGTTACAATCTAACAGACTAAAAATGGAATATACGGATGTAGAATTACAATCGGGTACAAATTACTGAAATTAATGAAGAAAGTCTCAGAATTAAAAAAAGGAAGAGGAAAAGTCATGAAGGGTATAACACAGTAAATATTTTCATGCAAAATCACAAAAGCAGCAGGTCGTACAAAATTTTTTCAAGACAGGGTCAATAAAATTCTCACCGTATATAGAAGGATAAATAATTTACACAAAAAGATGTTAAAAAGGTTCCAACAATAATTTAAGAAAAACTAAAGCTATAATAATGCCCATTTTTAAGAACAATAATTGAATTTTATTATGAGAATTACTTTAACTTTCCTGTGTTCCAAGAATTTTGTAACAGAAAATGCTTTAGTGCAAAATTTAGATGGAAGGGTAATACAAAAAATAACTACAATACTACGTACGATGAGTATAGCGAGACAACAATGCCAAAACTTTCAGACGCCACACGCGAGTGTTTACGGCGTTATCTTCTTTCTCATATCTTGATGGAACGTTCTAAGGATTCTATGCAACTTCGACTTAGTTCACTGCGGAATTGTTCTCTGAAGATGTAAATTGTAGGAGTTGGTCCGGTGAGCTAACAAAACTGCTCCAAAATATTGGGTACTTCACTCGAAAAAGTTAATGTTATGCCGTTTTAAGAATATGCCCGAAAACAGACCTTACTTTCCTCCAGGCGACGGAGGTAGCAGTTTTTTTTTTTTTTTTAAACCTCCGGAACCACCGTTAAGGTATATTTTCAGAGGATGAGATGAATGAATTGTAGCATGTGTGAAAAATGCCATGCCTGACCGGGATTCAAACCCGGGACCTCCAGATGAAAGGCCGAAACGCTACCACTCGCACCACGAAGGCCGGCAGCAGCTCAGATCCTGAAGGAAGTTAGCGCAACTTCTTTGATATATAATTCCCAGAATGTTCGACGAAAAACAAACACCTCTTACATTAAGATAAACTGCGAAACTCTGGGCCGCCGGTCTACGATATACATTATGTAGAGCCTTCCTTAGTCATAATTACATTAAGGAACGGATGAAACAAAGATATCCTTCCGTAAAACAACGGAACAGATATACCTGCGATCTCATAGAAACTTTTGGATTACTCAATTATTGAAAATCTTATCACCTCCCCGTCTCTATATTCCTGATCCAAGATTTGGCTATTGTTATACCAGTTTGTCTTCTCTAAATCAAACATCAGTCATTTTACTAGAACGATGCTAGTCTGGCTGTATCGAATACACCCAGAGTATATTACAATCAAGGGTTCTAACCAGTCAAGATGAAGATATAAATAAATGACGTAAATATATCTGCCTTAGTCACTGGGCAAAAGAAATGTAGGCGATTATTACTTCACCGGATCTGGAAAATTGCAGTTTCCAACTGATAAACTTATTTTATTTCAGTAATTTAATTGACCGTATTAGAAAAAAAAAAATAATCGAAAAGAAAAGGATTTTTGTCTATAAAATATTATCTATAAACCACTAGCGGTAAAAAATAATCAAAATCAAATGCGTTACTTTAGTAATCAATCAGCAAAATTACTTTGGCAGTAATTTTGTTGGCAATAGTTACTTTGGTAATGTTTAAGGAATAGGACAATTTTTTGACTATTATTTTATCTAACACTCTGAGCTTTGATTTTATCGAATACTGTAAATTTAAAAGGCATTAACTTTTAATTTATATTGTAAACCTCCAGTTTTTTAATTGATTTTAATACTAATTTTATTCATTTCATATAATTCATAACGTGCACATTAAGAAAGTTAAAAAAAAAAAAACAAATACGATAAAAAACATTTTGAGTAGCAGTGTAGTAATGTACTTTAATGATCATTTTTCTGACAAAGAGCTTTTAAATACTAGTTAAAGAGGTAGGCAATGCAATTAAATATTGTTAGAAAACAAACTTTAAAAATTAAGTTTCTTTAAAAGTAATGAAATGGGTTAATTTTAATTTTTCATTTTGCTTGCCTTCTTAAAAGGATGTTTTGATTCTTCCAAGCAATTATCATGCACTTTATCATTGTTAATCGATGGAACAGCATTTCTGACCTCATTCAGACAAAATATAATTACGTATAGTTGTGAATAATTTTTTAAAATTAATTTCCGTATTAGTCAAAGAGCAAAATTAACTTTTTTCTAAAGACTAATGGTAAATCCTAAGAGACTAAATTTTGAACTTTTTTTTGACAACAATAATAAGCTTTTACATGCAGCACATACATGGCTGTGTATATATATATATATATATATATAAATATATATTTATATAATTTTGGAAAAAGTAATTAAACAAAACATCTTTTACACCTGGTAAAAGTATAATATACTCCAATCCTTTGCTTGCAATAAACGTAATTTTATTTAAAATATCTATATAGGTAGGGGTTGTCTTGTGAAAACAAACCATATAACGTTAATAGTTGAGGGCGAAAAACAGATTCAGGTTAATAAATTCTACTAAATAATCAAAACAAGATATTTTGGAATGAAGAAGTGAATTACACAACCGGTATGAAAATATGACGAACAATTCAAAAACTGAACACAATAAACAATCAAATTATTAAAATCAAGTTTCAAACAAACCAATATTATTTATTTACAGCTTCTAAAGTTTTATAATATAAAAATATATCCATTTTCAGCATTATTAATAAAAATAATCCTGATAACAAAATATTTCACATTTATCTAATCCGATTTCACTTTAAGCGACAAGAAATTTGCATTAATTGAAAGACGTTAATCACTATAGAAATTGTTTCACGTTAACAATCGCGTGTAACTATCACTATCACGAATAATGAAATGTATGACAGTATATTACGTAATATCTTCCATACGAACATATTTCATAGAGAATCTTTTCGATAATAAATTTTACGTTCACATGTGTCAACCTTCAATACTCGAGATGTTCGGCACGGAAAAATAACATATAATAAATAAAAATGTACCGTTTAAAGACGGTGAAAGTGTCCCAGTCATTTTCTTTTAACAGTATGTTGACGTAACACCGAACGTAAAAAATTCATATTACATAAGTGACAATAACTATTAACTTTTTAATTCAACGTTTTATTATATACTGCAAAACTATGCTATACCTGTATACTCGAATAAAAAGATAATAATTTCTTCAAGCCATACAAATCATATATGACAGGGGTAAACTAACATATTTGACATAATACAAGCCAAACAATAAGCAATAACATAAAAGAGTTCAGGAAAAAATTTAAAAAAAAATTAATATTTTAATAATTACTTTAAATATAATAAATTTAAAATTTTCCACGCACAATAAATCTTTCTTTAATGTTAAAAGTAATAATATTTAAAATCGGTTGCATCTAAGAACTATTCATCTACGCAATCAAGTTGAAATTACAGCAATAACCATAAACAATTAAACGAGTCATGAGGGCGTATGCACAAAAAAAGAATATTACAAAAAAAAGTCAAGCAATCTATAAATTTTACTCTCTAGCGGAATAAGGTATATTACGCGTAACTATCTAAGAGCATCGAAGCGTATACAGTCTTTATATAAAACATTTACATCGACAGGAGAATAATTTCTATTACCGATAGCTATTTTAAATGAAATAAACCTTATTAAAAACTGTTAAACATTTTTTTTTTAAATATAAAAAATTAACTATGTATATCAGACAATAAAAAATAATAAAGAAACATTTTAAAACGATTAATGCCTGTAATTTAAATCAATTACACGTTTTATTACAATAATTTATTACAGCCCATTTGTTTAAACATAACGACTGTATACTTCAAACATGAATTTTAAAATGTAATAAATAAAGCGAAAAGAAATACACGCTAGCAAATATTATAGAAATATTAATAAGCCATCGTTCACATCACTAGGTAAATTAATAATAATAATATTATATATATATAAATATATATATGTACATATAATATTATTATTAATTAATAATAATTGTTTTAATTTTACAATTTAAAACAACGAAAACTTTTTTCACTGCTATCTGTTTCTGCCAGTGTGATTACTTCTTTTTTTTCTATTTGTAACGGCCAACTAATAGAGAAATTATTAACCCCTGGGAAACATTTTATATAATACAATTAAAAAAATATGGTTCAGACAATGACAAAAGTTTAATATAAAGTTTCGTTGTATAACTGTAAAATGTGGTTTAACAAAAACAATACGTGTAGATTTATTAAAAAATGAACCAGATGCACCTATACAGCAAATAGTAAATACAAAATGTAATAATGAAACAATCAGGAATAAATAATTATCAAATGCAGGAAATATAATTTTTAAACCCTCGATGCGTTTTCACGGATGTCGTGGAAAAAAAAACCCTTTTCTTTAAAGGAAAAGGCAGAAAATTTCTTCGCATACTAAAGGTTCGTCTGGAACTGATACTAGGCCTACATCTGATTCGGTTGTCAATAAATAATCGCTGTAACGTAATCTAGAAAATAAAAAGGTAATTTTTGGTTGAATTAAATGACATGTCATGCGTCTCAATCATTCATATGGTAATCATTTTTTGTACAATTCAAATACAGTGTATCTTTTAAACCAGTGTATGAAATTTACACTCGTGTGCGAAAGTAGATCATTCAAAACTATATTTTAAATTATTTCTGTTATAACCCGCACGCGATAAATGTAGTAATTTGAATATAACCTACAGATTACATTTAACAAAAACTGAAGTATGAAATGAGAATGTAGAGATTATAAAACTTTTCACAGATTTAAAAGTAGAAGAAATCGAAATATTAAAAATGCATCTTTCAAAATTATAATATAGATGGCGAAGTAAAACGCTCAATTTTAGTTGTTTCGATAGGATCACTTTAAAACATGTCAGCGTATTTTTTATAAACAACGGGTGTAGATCGTAAAAACAAACAAATTAGAATAAAGAAAAAAAAAATAACGACAAGGAAACGTAAATGCAATAAACTGATGTTTGAGTGTACATTCTTACTTCTGAAACGATTGCCAAAATATTTTGAAAATTAACAGGCTGCAATTTAATATTAAAAGTTAAATGTACGGTACAAATAAAAATATAAGGAAAACAAGGAAATTTAGATTATATTTTCTCTCTACAGCGAATTTCTTAAAACCCCAACTCCAGGTGATTTATAACCCCATTTTGATCTTGAGTTAATGAAACGACTTCTGGCAGCAGAAATTTTGTGGAATTTTAAAAAGCGAATCAGAACTTTATAGCCCCAAAATTAAGGAATTTGATTCGCAGAAAAGGAAATATTTGAACGGCAATCACAGTTCGAACGGAGTTTCACATCTCTTACACATAAAAAAAAATGTTTACATGTTGTCAAATTTAAAGGAAATAAAAATTTGAGTTTAAGTAAGTAATAAAGTATACATAATAATAATAAAACAAATTTTCAAAATATACCGTACAAAAATAATACACCTCTTTAAAAATAAAAGGCGTAATAAAGAACTACACAAGTACACAGAATAAAACCAATGGCACTTTCCCGAGGTTGAATGCTTAATTGCGGGTCCGGTCTCGGGGCGGCAGAGAGCGATGAGGGAGGTTTATCATTATACGCATTTGACTTTAACATCCTTGCGGAACCTGCTTAACTCGCTGAGCGGGCTAGCTCGGGATAGAATTGTCTGGGGTTCAGAGTCCGACAAGAAAATTTTCCTTAAGAAAATGAAAAAGAATTGAAAATATAATTGAAACTCGAAGAAATATCTATAGTATTACAATTTCGGCCACATCGTCACCTAAAGCAAAATCAAAAAAAGCTATATGCCAGTATCTAGATCTACAACGTAACATCGTGTGATGTACCAAATCAAGGGGTATTGTAACGCATTCACTCGATTACGACAGCAATGTTCCCCAAAACTCCACGAATTTTTACTATTATTATTATTTTTCAAGAATTGACTAACTAATTGATGAATCAGAGCTAGAAACTACTATAAAATCTAAACGTTCTTTTCTCTCTCCCACTCTATGTCTCTCTCTCTTTCTCATTACCCAAACCTTTTACTGAACATAATCAAAAACAAAAGAAATAATTACTTATCACGATTAACACAACCTGAATACCAGCTTAATGAAAGATAAGTACAGACATTCTGTTCTGATTACGTAATACTTCTAAAGATATAACCTTTAAATCACCTGGACCACTTCCAACTTGAAAGGTAGATTAGCGTAAAATTATTATATTTGTTTTAATTTAAAATTTACAAGAATTCACATGAACGATTTGACTTAGAGAAAAAGGTTTATAATAAAATGGGATCACATTCAAAAAAAGATTTTCACTTTAAACAATCAAAGACGATTAAATTCTCATAACAGAAAAAATGCCTTTCAGAATAATTTTTTTTTTGTATGTTCTTTTTCTGTACTCCCTTGGGTGATAAGTGTTGGATATGCAATAAAATAGAAAACTGCCAGAATGTAGATAAAAAACTACTAATCCTGGAGTAAATCAATCCAAGAGATATAACTGAATAATGGGAAAAATTACGCCTTCAGATGTACTGATCGTATTTAGATATATTCAAGATTACAATATGACTAGACAATCACTAAGTCAAGAGCATCTCAAATTTAAATATATATATGTATATGTACACACACACACACACACACA
>JAAAKQ030471327.1:5087-19655 GCA_010016005.3 Zanna intricata | reverse complement strand
ACACACACACACACACACACATTAACGAGCTCATTTAACAATGTACCGCATTATAACGAATAAGCACCTACCAATGATTATTAACAGCAAAACTGTACTCGATAGAAACTAATAGAATATGACGAGAAGGTAGAAAATAACGGGATTTTTGCTATGA
Organism: Zanna intricata; assembly: GCA_010016005.3. Taxonomy (NCBI): domain Eukaryota; kingdom Metazoa; phylum Arthropoda; class Insecta; order Hemiptera; family Fulgoridae; genus Zanna; species Zanna intricata. Next base: position 19,498 of record JAAAKQ030471327.1, on the reverse strand, counting down.
AATTTTTTTCCCTCAACAACTTTCACATTATCCCCTTGAATATAATCCCCTTCATGATCCCTACATAGCTCCATTCGAATTTTCAATTTACAAAACAGTGTTTCAGGTCATTTTCTGAGATCATGTTCATGTTCTCTGCCACTTTTTCTTTCACAGCTTCCTTAAGCTTCGAAAACATAAAAAAGTCAGATGGGGCTAGGTCTATTGAGTAGGGTGGATGTTCCAAGCACAAGGATCCCGTGCTTAGCCAAAAACGACTTAATCAGGAGTGTACGCTGGAGGCGTTGCCCTTATGAAGAATCCATGATTTTTTCTTCCACAACTCAGGTCGCTTTCTTCTTACTCGCTCACTGACAGTAGTTAGAATCTCGAGACAATAATCCTTATTCACTTCAGGATGGATGCGATTGCCTATTTTCTCACCTTTCTTTGAACCATTTATGCCACTCAAAAACCCGTGTGTGACATACACTCATCACAAGAGAGAGGTCTCTGTTGCGGACTTGCCGAGTTTCATTAAAAATTTCACCTTAACACGTTGCTCTATTAACACGCCTACAATTTTTCTGACGAGCGGCAGATACACGATTCGATACATGCGAAGGCTGTGACCCAACTGAGCAGGCTGCGGTATGTCAGGCAACTCGACAATATGGCGTTTAATCTTGAGGCTTGCGCTGTGTTTGTCTTACAAAAAAAGCAGTCCCGTTATTTTCTAGCCACACTTCGCAGAATTACTACCGAATAATCACGAAAAACATTTCTTCGCAAACCTACAGTTTAAAATTCTTTCCAGTTAAAAAGTAAAACTCTTTTGTTATGGTTGAACATATATATGATACAAGCTCACGGGCACACATAATAAATAAAAGGATACGGAAAAATGGCACGAAATTAATAAACTAATTATTTTTCAATTTAATAAAGAAGGCAACAATTTCACACAATTGAATCAAATCAGTTTCCTTGACGGTCCGCCTAACCGATGGTATCTTATGTCAAAAAAAAAAAAGCATCGGAAAACAAGAGAAAAAGTGGCCGGGAGTTCATAAAATGTTCCCAATTCATTCAAAATATAGTGACATCAAATCTGCAGATAATTCGCTTTGTGAATAGTTTTTTTTGTTATTTTACAATTAAATAATTTTTATGTATTTGCCGGCTTCCGAGGCGCGAGTAGTAACGTCTCGGCCTTTCATCCGGAGGTGCAGGATATGAATCCTAGTCAGGAATGGCATTTTCACACACACTACAAATCATTCATCTCCATACTCTGATAAAATACCTAACGGTGGTCCCGGAGGTTAAAAAAAATTTTGTGTTTAAAATATCAAGTGGCACAATGCCTAGAAAATTTGTAAATAAACCAAACCCTTTTTGTTAAATTTGTGGCGAGTTAATGTTAAAAAATCAACCGCGCATTATTTACTCCATACATTAAAAGGTGTTACGAACTTTATTTCGGATGTAAAGTTGGTGACCAAGATAAGACCTGGGTTCTTCATTGTTGTTGCATTACTTGTTCCTTCAAAATTGGTTAAAGGATCTCGATGCATGAGATTCACTGTGCCAATTATCTGGAGGGAACCAAGGGATCATTGCACAAACCGTTACATTTGTTTAACAAATGTTTGTGGTATCAATTCTGAATCAAAACATACTATAAAACACCCCAACTTACCGTCTGCTATGAGATCTGTTCCTTACAGTGATGAACTGCCAGTGCCAAAACCTCCTGAAGTATAACACTAATTATGATGAAACAGAAAGTAAATCTGACAGCTGTGATGCAGATTTAACTAGTGATCCTTTATTTCAAGCTTCAACTTCTGAACCTCATCTTCTCGCTCAGGAGGCTCTTAATGATCTTGTTCGAGATTTGAATCTTTTCTAAAATTCAAGCTGAACTTTTTGGCTCCAGATTAAAAGGCTGGAATCTCCTCCGTCACAAAACAAAAGTTGCTGCATTTAGGAATAGACAAAATGTATTTGAAAACAGTTTTTCTGTTGAAAATGCAGTTGTTTTCAGTGCTAATATTGGTTGTCTTTATGGAAGTCCTTGGTCACGAACACAAAATAGAGGAATGGCTTTATTTATAGATTCTTCAAAGAATGCATGAAAGCTGTACTTCTCCCCCCATTGGAAACAAATTTCCGTTTATACCACTTACCCACGTTGCCAAAATGATAGAAACTTATGAAAGCATGGAACTGTTACTGAACAAAATAAACCATGAACAATTTGAATGGCATATTTATGGTGATTTAAAAGATACTGCACACTTTTACTGGAACTACAGCTTGGTTACACGAAGTATTGCTGCTTTCTGTGTGAATGGGACAGTAGAGACAGACGTAATCACTATGTGAAGGAGTGGCTGAAGAGAGTATGTTTTAATCCTGGACAAAAGAATGTTGATAACAAACCGCTGATTGATCCAAAAAAAAGTGTACTTGCCTCCAGCTCACATTTTATGTGAGGTGGAGGCACATAAAAAGTTCTTATGAAGAACTTTGTCAAAATTACTCGAAATGGATCGAAAAGTGTCAAGATTTGTTTATTTAAAAAATAAGTTCCCCAAAAGCAGTGAAGCTAAGATCAAAGAAGAAATATTCACAGGACCACACATACGAAAACTGATAAAAGATAATAATTTTGATAATCAATTGAATGAGGCCGAGAAATCTGCTTGGAAATCGTTCAAGAGTGTCTGAAAAAAACTGTTTTATCAAATCATAAGGAAGAAAATTACAAAGTAGTAGTAGATGATCTTGTCACATCATACAGACTCATGGAGTGCAATATGTCACTGAAAATCCATTTTTTTCATTCCCACTTGGATTACTGAAAATCTTGGAGCAGTGAGCGACCATCATGGGGAGAGGTTCCATCACGACATTTCAACTATAGAAAAACGATATCAGTGAAAGTGGGGTCCAAACATGCTTGCAGACTATTTGGTGGACACTTAAACCAGATAGATCTGAAATAGAATACAACAAAAAAAAGAAAATATGACAAGAAACTGATCCTTTCATCTTCCAAGTATGCATGTATTTTATTGTATTGAATAAAAAATAAATTAAAAAATTTAAATCACTCGTCAATCAAAAACCTTATGTGATAGAGAAAAACCAGTTACATTTTTGAATTCACTGTTAAGAAATACTAATAAGTATGCGAACTTAAACGTATGTGTATAATTATTGAAATTATTCAATAAGCAATTCATGTTTCTTATTTAGGTTTCAGGTTTCATTTATCATGATTAATGAGTTAAAAATCCATCACCACCACTGTTCCAAAAGTTTCCTGTAATCTAGGAAACGTTTCATTTTAAAAAAATTTACTCTCTCACACTAATCTTTTAGTTTTGTAGTAAATTAAGATCAATATCGTTCCACTAATAAGATAAAAAATAGAATCCGTCAATAATAGCTTAACACGAACGTGTTATCCGTTAGCCATTTCTTCAAAGAATTACGCTATACCTAACTTATTTAATAAACATAAAAGATAAATCACTTTCCAAACTATAAATGGAAATACTTTACGCCAACTTGTAATCCAACTTAATGACCGGTAAGTACAAAGGGACTACTGAAATAATTCTATTCTTATATAAAAACTAATTACGTGTTAAAACAAAAGTTTTCAACTTACTTAAATGATTTAATTACAATACTATTCGCGTTATATCTTTATCGATTAGTCTAAAATAGAATGAAACACTCGTTTCATACTAACGGTAAAAAATATAGAGACCTTTATTCATTCTCCAATTTCTCAGTTTACCGGCCAATACACAATATCCCATTCGTTTCATTATTAAAATTGGAGAAAAAAAAATTAAGGAAACCCAAACGAAACTTGTCATTTTTTTATGTTTTAAATACAAGCGTTTCATTTTATCAATTACTAAATGCAAACAAGCAAAATTTTTTATAATAAAATATTCATATCACTGTATAATTACTGTTTTTATTAAGTGTTAAAGAAAAAAAAATTACAATGAGGGCGAAGTGATTAAAAGATCGACAACAACCCTAAAAATAAATCAATGCAAATAGAAGCATTCTTATCAAATTTACTACATTAGAAACATATAAAGCCATGAAAAAACTACGAGGCGGGAATAAGATGAATGAGGATAGAAAAATTGTAAGAGATAAGTAGAAACGAAATCATAACATAGAAGCTATAAATTAATCGTTAGAAAAACTGTTTTCGAGGAAACAACTGAGCCGTACAACAAGTCGCACTAATAAAAATATCACCTAAACATACTTCTATCAAACCTAGATCAATATCTTGAAATAAGACAGCCGCTAGACGTATAACAAGACTGTTAATCCAGTTACTTCATATCTCTTTAGTGTTTAGCCTCCGGAACTACCGTAAGATATTATCTTCAGAGGATGAATGAGAATGATATGTATGAACGCGAATGAAGCGTAGTCGTACAATCTCAAGTACTGCTATGTGTAATTACCAACAGCAAAAGGAACATACCAAATTTCGTAACTAACTTCGATTAATTCACCATATTTATCTACAAAAGGCTTTTATTTATTTATTTGCAACAACAGTCATGTAAATTCGCACATATTAGGTTTGAGCGTACACCGATATGAGAGAAGGTTTGGTTTTGCTCAATGCCACGTAAAAAAATAAAATAACCAGCTCAATGCAAAAACATTTAAAAATAAACCAAAAATTTTTTCTAAAGTCACTGAAGAACATTACTGGCTAGCACTAAAAAGTTTTGCATTGTTAAATAAAAGTTTTGTAGATCACATTTTACAATACTTGGGAAAAATTTGTACGACAATATTCGTAATAACGTTATTTTATTATAACCAGGATAATAAAAACCTTGCTTTTTTAACATAGTGAAGTTTTTCTTCGGTAAGAAAATAGAAAAAATTTTCCTAACGGCAGATGATGACAAATAGAAAATTTACGTTTTTAGTTAGACATATCAATAGAATAAACTAGATTACAGACAACAAATGTCACAAAGTCGCTAGCTCTTAAGTACGAAGAATTTGCCGATAGCAAAAACCTGACTATCGCTTTTTGAAACGACGGATTTAAAACGTAACGAAAGAAAAAGATTGAGTTCTAAAAGGAAAGAGAATCTGTCGATATCTAATCACGATGCTAGCTGCATGAAGCACCCAAGAAACATTTAGAGGGAAGGGTGTAAAAAGGATGTGCGGGTGAAAACGGGAGAGGTAGATTGCGGTGAATATATCGAACATCAAAGGCAAGAAGCACCAACAGAAAGTCGGGTCAAAGACATCTTACAAAATCCCTTACTGCCACATTACGGTACAAAAAAGGATCGAGTACCTTTACCGCAGTAGTGTAACAAAACGTATCACGGTAAAAACAAACTGAAAATGAATAAATAATAAAGCCTTTAATCATCGTGGAACGTACAGTAAGAAACGAGCAAACGAATAATAGATTGTTTACAAAGAGTAACCCAGTTTTAAAATAATTATTGCACGACAAAGATTAACAAAAAGTAGGAGATAAATTCGTACACAAAGCAATCCATCCGTAAATGCTTTAAGATTTCATACATTTTTCATACAATAAATTATTTTTTTAAATTATTCATTAAAAAAATTCCCTGCTAGTAATAAGATTAACCGCTTTGTAAATTAAATAGAAACCATTTCGCTCTTCACTTACCTTAAATAACCCTTTCACGAGATGCTTGGGTGTTTTGAAAATGTTGTTACGTTTTCGACTGACCTCCAATCCATATAAAAAGCTTCCTGCCTTTTGTGTTTCGGCCTCTCACAAATACGATTTATTTATTAAATGTTTAATTAGATGGAAATATCTTATATAATTACTTAAAATGAGTAAAGAAATTGTTTTTCTATAAAAATAAATAGTTTAAAAATCTATATTTTATGCACAAGAATGAATTACGCATATTTTCAGACGAGAAAATTGCTTAACTCGTACATTTTTTCCACTCTACGGGAATTTTAGTCACAAATATTCTCCTGAAACAAAAATTTAATAATGAAGCACGTACCCTACACGCAAAAATTAGATATACTAATGCTATTTTACCCAATCGAAAATACTACGCTAAAAACTAAATCTATTATATATAAACTTGCTTTATAAAAATACATAAAATTGTGTTCTCAACAAAAAGAGCATGTAACTTTTTATCCAACGGATGAAATTCCCGTGGTTATCTAAGCATATTTTAAACAATCTCCTTTAATCGTTATAACTGAGGCAGTTTTATGCTTTTACCACAACAGTACACCAGTAAACTGCAATACAACGGAAGAGAGAAAATAAAATAATTATAATAAATAAATATTTACGTGATTTGGAAAATTCACCTAATCAAATTCCATTTTTAACTTCTCCTTTAATCTTAAAAAAAAAGAACTGAATCGTCATTATCAGAGATAACATTTGAACCATTACATGGTATGTTATTGTTAAAAAATAAAAATTCTTTTTATCTGAAGAAATATTTTTAAAAATTGTTTCAATTAACCGAAGAAATTTTAAACGGGTGTGTGACCTTACAAGTGATATTGTAATCACTTGTAATATTGTAATTTCTACATAGAAATACTGTCAGCAACTAATAAATAATATTTTAATTATATAATCATAAAATACAAAATTGTACCTTCCATCATTTCATTCAAAAGAAAAAAGAAAAAGCTCTTATTAACCATTAGAAACGGCAAAGACAAAAACTTAAATCAGTAATGAGATCAAGATGTAATAAACCTATAAAAAAGAAGTAAAATGCAAGGTGCAACGATGGGAGTCTTAAAATTTTGGCAAAAATTCAGAGAACCCTACAAGAAGTAGATTACCGTAACAGAAACGAAGCCTCGTCGTTTGGCAATGTTACAAGAATACAGACAATGCCTCCACACAGCAACATTATGACGTTTACATTCAGCCGGCCGTATCCCACTCCACTTCCTCTAACCTTTGTATTTTCATCAAGAGAACAGGAAATACGAAGAGGAAGCTGAAGCTGAAAACGGGACGAGTGAACGATGAGAATCCGAGGATATGCGCGTAGTTTCAGGGGCTAACAAAACGAGAAACGACGAGGATGGTGCACTAATTCAGCACAGTCACAACACGTTTAACTATTAAACAGAACACGCAATACAGTGATTGCGGTTAAAAAGTCAACTTGAGCGAAACAAATCATAATATAACTTAGATAAATAAATTCGGGCGTCCAAAACGGTTGCAAGATGGATATAGTCATATATCACAAGTAAAAAAAAATAATAAAAGAACACACGTTCACAAAAGTAATTCACGGAGATGTAAAATATTACCGCAATATAATTTTACGCCTCTAATCTGTTAAAACAACGAACAACAGAGTTTAAATATCACACGTAACATCTTAAGAAAAATCATGAAGTTGAAGTTAATACAGTACGTCAAAATCAATACACTTTGATACAAAAGTCCACTTACTAATAAATATTTTACACATGAATAATCAAGAAAAACTTAATATTCATTTGTTGAGATATAATCCGACTCATATGTTGAAATAAAAGAAAAATATATAGACGAAGTACATGAAATAAAACGCAGTATTTCATTCGTTCCATATATTAAAGGTGAATAAGTTAATAATAAAACTATTATTATAAATAAAATATTATACATATATATATTTTATATTATACATAATTATTATTACATACCTAATCGGGACAATATTTGAAAAAAAAAAAGAAAAAAAGTTTAATATCCCTCCTGTACAGATAAAAGTTGCTAATATAACTACCCAGGATAGTAATAAGATAGGATAGGGATAGATTTATAATTTGCGAAGGTTATAAATTATCTTGCGAGATTACAAAACTTCGCCTGCTATGAAATGAAATAAACACAGAGAATTGTAAAGAAAATAAAGTTAAAAATTGAAAAGAAAAATACAATTAAGTGGAAAAAGCATTGTTCAAATTGAGCGGGGACAATTTTTTTTTAGTTTTGTCAACTTAAACTGGATAAGCACAAGTTAAATTTAGAAGTAGTAGACAAAATAAGAGCGTACATAATTTTTTTCTGTTAATTTTTAAAGAAAGATATTGATAATAAAGTGCAATTGTAACAAAAAGTGAACAGCTTGTATATAACATCCTCAAGTTTTCTATTTTATTATTTAAAGGGAGTTCAAACTTATCGGCAGTTACACAGCGCATCAAGTAAAAAAAAAAACTATTTTATCTGCCGAAATCAACCACCAACAATAATTACGAATAAAAAGAGTGAATAACCTGTTTGATCATTTAAGTTATTACAATAAAAAAACGACTATTCCAGTAAAAAGTTGTAGAAAGAAAATGCGATTCGGGCGATAACATGCAAAAAAAGAAACGCCAGACAGTTGTGACAAACGATCTACTAAAAGATACATCGGAAGAGCGAGTGATAAATCATCAGATAAGACTAGGAAATATGAACTAACAACTGTGGTGATGATGCAGTGTATAATGTAAATTATGTTAAAAGTTTTCAGTTTAAACTAGAATTACGGTCTGCTATACCCATACATGAAATTATGTGTTAAAAATTCACCGATCCTCACAAAATAACACGTAAAATTGGATATAGACAGTATTAAATTGGATGCTGAGTTTTCCGGGCTTTTAATAAATTTTTATTTTTTCTGCAATCTAACTGAATAATATCTTTTCAGCTTATACTTTTTTTTTTGTACATTTGTTTATAATTCCTCGCTTCCTCCCAAAGCATGACAACGCAGCAAACTAATAAAAAGAGATTATCAGAAACTTTTAACGTCAAATGACCTTTGCTAAAATAAGCACTATTCTATGAACATAAAAGGCAGTCCAATCACAGCGAAATAGAGATTGACTTTTTTTTCTTCTTTTTTTTTTCTTAAGAAATCGCAATGAAAAGGCTAACTTTTGCTCCTTCATCGTATGCTAAAATTGCGGCTGCATAAACTTTAACAAATAATATTAAAGTAAGTAGAAAATAAAGAAACGAAATATCAAATACACCTGCAAAGAAAAAAAAAATCTTTTTAAACTTTTCCATAAAAAGCAACCGCTAAACTGAATACATCTATATTCGTTATTGTAAAGAACAAAAATTTTAATTTTTTTATACTGAACTGAAATCGCAGGCTACAACAAAAAAAGTACTCAGAAATGTCTCTTTCCGTATCAAGTTCAATAAAAAATAATAATAAACAAAGAGTTCAAAAAGTTTTCGACTATTTAATAAAACTTTGATATAACCTGAACTTACTGAACGACCAAATTTATGAAGAAAAATTGTTTTAGTAAATAATAAATTAAAAATTTAATATTAGATTGGCAATATCAACATTTGTAGTCGTGTGTTTATAAAGATAGTTCCTAAAAAGTTTTTGAACGCACTATATTACATAGGAATTCTGCTGCAATTTCTGTTATAGAGAAGAAAATCGATTCGATTGTAAACTAAAAATAGAATTTCTTAGTGGACGAATGATAACGCAATAATCTCCGTAAATCCTTAACCTGCGCGTCAAAATAGCACGTCAGCTATCAATAAACCTCATACATAGCCTACATCAATCACTGCTAGCAATCATATTACCAAACCGTAATGTATTTCCTGCGGCCTGTAAACAGCTTAATTCTCGGGTAGGGATCTGGTTTAACAGTTTATATAGCTCATTCAATTCCGCAAGCCTCAATGTTCTGGGGATTGGAGAGAACGTTTCTTAAGTGCCGGAGCATAGCTTCAATTAATTGTATTATCTGGAAAATAAGCAACTGCGCTTTAATAATTTCGGTCAAGAAAGAAATCACTGATCGATATGCCTGCTCCTATTCCTGATACACATTCTTCATTTTCCGAAGGATTTGGGCGAGATACAAGATCATTACTCTGAGGTGAGATCTTTAAGGGGCAGTTTTTTTGGCGACCTCTGTGGACCCCCACAGATATTACCGTATATCAATAAATATTCAGTTTAATTATAATAGACCCTTTCCTTCCCCGTGGTTTCGATTAATTTTTTCCGCTAACTGGATCTGTGTTAAGGAGTTAAGCAACTCTTCTTTAGTTAATTACCTCAATTACCTCTTGGGGCTCAACGGTTAATATCAGATAAATCTTTCTTAATAAATTCAAACCCTTGTAAAAAAAATAGACAAAAAAACCTATGATGATACTGCAGTACGTTTATACCGACTACAAGGAAAATATCAACACACACACACCATGAACAAACTTTAAAGATTTATCGACTAATGCATCACAAACACTAAAATGAAATAAGCCTTAAGGTAGTGTTTTCTGGAGCTATTCTCTGAATAATGACAGCGATGTAAATGAATGAAAATACAATGGAATATCATTAAATATTAAAATAACTTCACTTTATAACAGTAACTGGAAAGTACAATGAATTTATTTTATACACTAAAAGAAAATGATAATAATAATTAAAAATGCTACGAACCGAAAGAACAGCGGAGAAGAAACGTAATGAATAAAAGAGAAGAGAAAAAACAGAAGGGACAAGGCATTTCAAAGGGAGGCTTTTATATGTGTGTTTGTGTATATATATAAACCAGTACTAGGATACATAAATGAATTCATTCCCATTGATGGCATGTAATTAATTTTCTCCTATACTACAGGTAAAAGCAAATAGACTGAAATGAGATCCGACTTTGCTTACTCTGTCGTAAAAAAATATTACTAAGTCGCTTCTCGATTGAACAATTACTATGACAAATCGATATTCTAACATTAATCAATTTATAAATAAATAAGCTCGCGCAGCTGCGCTTCCGAAGAAGCAGAAAATTAATTAACAATCATACTACTTTTGGGTCTAGTATAGAATATATATAAAATAATTTGTCAACAGAATTCAGATTGTTTTTAATATACCTAGAGACCGTAATATTTACCTATAAAAAACTATACATCAATGGATGCGAATTAAAAAATAATGTGTACCATTACAAAATAAATTTAATAACGGTAAACATCTAGATGTAAAAATAAGTTGACATGTTACTCTACGAAAACGAAAACAGTTTTATCAGTCCTCTCCATTTCCGTTCATCCCACGATCGATTTGCGAATAGATTACGAGCTGAAAGCAGGTCATTATTTCTGTTATAAAAGTTCTTATTCCCCGATCTACCTTTCTATTAATACCCGACGCGGGATCGAACTTTATGCGCATGATGCTTTGTAATATCTCACTATAACTCAACTTTGACAATGCCGCTATTTAAATAATGATGGTAAGTTAAAAACAGAACTATTATCGTAACCTGAGATAGATCGATAAGTATTCATCATTCTGAGTACATTAGGACGTAGGGGTCATACTGTAATTGCAACTGTTGCAGATATATAATAAAACGTAATATCGTACGTCATCGAATTAATATTTATAGTTAACAAAATTTAATTATGGGACTGTTCATCATGTTTTTATCTATAACCTGAAATAATCTAACAGTTATAGGCGATTTGACATGAGAGTCCCAAGATACAACTTAAACTAGTAACAGCATCACCAACTTTTCTTACTAACATTTTTAGAAACTTTACTCTTATTTCCTTTTAGTGAGCTGTTAAAAAAGGAAATATGGAGTAAAGGGGCTTTCTGTGGCCTTGTAATACCGAGCACGCCCACCGAAATGAAGACGCTATACTCTGGTAATTCACAACCGAGTACCCCACAATAACCGTTGCATCGTACGCACAACGCAATAGACCGAGGCCGTCAAATGTGCCGCACCAACATATTGAATTTAGAGTAGTATCGGATTCCGCACTATTTGAAAAAAATCTTTCCGAGTGGCGAATAAAAACTCATCGCAGAAGAAATATTATAATATTAATTCTGCTAACTTTCCCTTAACAAAACTATCTATTTTCTTCTAAAATACTTTTTAAGAAAGCACAAATAAACGACAGTACTGCAATTTTATGTCTTAATTACAAAACTAATAGTTTGACAATCGATGTCCCCTGCGGTGCACACAGTGACCGGGTGTAGGTGTATACTGAACCTTACCGCAGTTAACATTATTTTGTTCTACAATCCCAGTTTTTCGTACGGCTGGGATACAAAGAATCTGTGGAACGAAAGGTGGCAATCGCTTTCTACGTGCTCGTTATCACACAGGCCATAGGTAGAAAAACTAGAGCGGACGGTTTAAACAGTAAATAATTGGTCACCTTATATCGTACAAAAGGGTGCTGTATCTGCTGCTTCTACTAAGTAACGGAGGATTAGTTTTCTATTTTACTTTTAAATTACGTAATGCTTTATTTACAAGCCATTCTTAAACCTTTTAAAAGCATTTATTCTAAATAAAACCGTTCATTTTGTGCTCTATTAAGGTGAGAAACGTTTTATCCGATTATGTTAAGTTACTTATGTTGTTATTTTTAACGAACGAAACAATTTTTCTTAAACTCTAATAAAAATGAACAGACATTAGCATAACGTTTTAACCAGAACGAGTACTGTCATCTCATTTTTTAAAGTAAAAGCACTAGAAAGGCGGAGCATTAATTAAAAATAAGCAAACGGCACTAAGTAAACTGCCACAATAAAAAACGGTACAATTTTAATAAAAAAAAAAAAATCCCACTAAATAAGAATACTGGGTACTAATAAATCGTTATACCATAGCATTAAAACGTTCAGCCAATTTACGCCTGAAACGCTTCTGTAGCGACGGAATTCAAGACAATTACTGGGCTCGATTCCAAAACAAAATAGTGTGTAGCAAACTAGTAATAAATATAAAACAACGGTTGTTACATTTCGAATCTAAAATAGACTAACACAATCATATACAAATTATAAAAAGAATGAATAAAAATATCCCTTTTGGGGAGAAAAAATAAAACAAAAATAAATACTAAAATGTATAAACATTGCATTGCATCATAGTTTTGAATTACAGTAATCTACAGAGTAAATAATGCATTTGTTTGAAAAAATTAACTATTAAAATCTATTAATAAATAATTACAATAAATTTCAGAAAGGTATTAAAACTCCTTAACAAAAGAAATATTTAGCGACTTAAAAACTACAAACAAACATGGTTTTCCTTGCAGTCAAAGAAAAAAATACTCTATATCTTATCGTAGTTCGTATATTTGTGAAAAATGAATAAACATAAATCTGCCAGAAAATAAAGTTGTCTGATATAAAAACGCAACTGGATCATGTAATAATTTTGAATGGTTTACATTAACCGCATGAAAATAACTATGCCGGATTCAACACGATTAGATATTTCTGAAACTAAAAAAAAAGTCATTAAATAAAATGCATTAAAGGCTTGACAAACGGATTTAAATATTCATAAGTAACTTTGGTGTCGCGATACTCAGACTGTTTGTGCTAGCAAAGTGGGAAAAATTCCTATTAAAACTTAGTAAACAAGGCTATGTTAAATTTTAAGGATAGAAACTAGGAATAGGAACGGAAGTGAGTTCTGAATTTATTTTTAATTGTTCGAACTGACACAATTATTAAACATTAAGAACATTTGTATTTTAAGTCTTCAATAAAACTGTAATTTTCATGGAGCTTTAAATTTACTTTTTTTATCTACTCGAAAATGGTTACACGCGTTTAAGATTCTGTATCACGCAAGCATGCACATTTTAAAAAAAATCTGGAAATAAAGAATCAATATTTTATCCTAAGTAATGTTGATTAGACGAATTCATAATCAACCAAAAATCAGAAAAATAGCTTAAATAAATAATTCGTGAATATTTCAAGCGGAAATCGATTAAATGAATCGCAATCGTACTGACCGCGATCGGATTCTATATCTCATTAATTAATTATATCAAAGCAGCGTAGAATTTCGTACAATTTGAAAAGTTCATCGGTGCACTTGTACTAGGTATATACGATTCAAAATAAACTCGTAACATTTTTGGGAATAGAAGCAACCGGATGGATATTTATAAAAATTTAAAAAGAAAAAGCATCTTACGCACAACAAAGAGACTAATGATAAAAGTTTTCGAAAGAAGAGGAAGTGAAGAGAGAGACAAAGCAACAGAGCCAAAAATACGGCAAGAGAAACATTATTTAAGACCGAGATAACAATTAATTAGAGGAAATAAATCGTTAAAAGAAGTATTTGTAATTATACATACGCGCGCGCGACACACACACAAAATTGTCTACTTCTTTAAAGTGAAAATAATTTTTCGACCGCAATTTGAAAACAAAATAAATAACTTTCTTGTACGACAGTGTCCCAGCTTTTTTTTAACGTTAAAGGGCCCAAAAAACATGTCGCCACTAAAATAGTGTATTCTTGCGATGTGTGAGGGCCTATATATATAT
>JAAAKQ030471316.1:6236-23559 GCA_010016005.3 Zanna intricata | reverse complement strand
GCAAAACGACAGTACTACCAACATAAACAAAAATATAACTAAATTGCGGATAAATATTGACTTACCCTCGTATATATATATATATATATATATATATATATAAGTAGATGATATGAAATATCAAATATTACAAGTTTTTGAAAAAAATTAATTATAATAATAAATTATTATTTGTTTTGTTTTTGTTTTTTCTATAAAAGAAGTTAAATTTTGAAATGAAAAATCATAAAAATCGTTAACATTGAAATTAAAAAAAATAGTAAGTTGGCTAGCCTCTGGTGGTTAAAGGATTGCCTTGCTCACAGATTTGTGGTAGGATGAAATTACAATTGTGGGATGAAATTTCTGATAATAATAAAAATATATAATTATTATCTGTATAGTCTGTGCAATCGTCCTAATGGCCGCCAGTTGAAATTCATCAGAAACAGTGATGGAGTTGTGAACGTGGGCAATCGTTGGATGGTCTTGGATATCCTTGTAGCTTCCTGTCCCTGATGGCCACAACTATGTGACTGAAAGAAGTTGTCTTGTTCCTCGAAATTGCTAGGGCTTATATATAGCAGTCCTATGTCAAATAGAATGCTGTCAAAACAAATAATTTAATAATACATTTACTAAGATTCTGAGAGAAATGTTCTGTTTGCATAATAATATTAAAGTTAGCTTCTTAATCATTTTCAGTTGTTCTTCATTAGAATATTACAAAAAGTTAAAAGAAAATATCACTTAAATAAATTATTAGTTATAATATTATTAATATACTGTGTACTATGGTAGGTGATTACTATGGTAGTGCTGGGATAGTTATTGATGAATAATGTATGCATGAAATACTCTTATGTACTTTTTATTTGCTTATTTATTAATTTAATTTTATATGTTATATACATTTGAATTTACAATGTATAATAAAAAAATTATTGTTTTACTAAATAATTACAGAAATGCTTTCTTTACAGTAGTTAAAAGTGGTTTAAAAAGGAATACATCAGAATAAATGAGTAATTTTTATAATATAATTTTAATTTTATTTTATAATACTGTAATCAGTAATAATAATAACAACAACATTATTACCTTATAAATTATACATCATAAATTTTTATAAACTCTTTGTAGGATAATAAATATTTGTCACTTATAATAACTTTTTAAGCCTCCATATCTATAATATTAACAAATCAATGTAACAAACATATGATTAGTTTAAATAATTAAGATTTAAAACTATGCAATGAAATACAAACTTTATTTTTGTTTTCAGTATGTTAAACAATTTACGTAGAAAGAAATATTGTTTCGAGTTTGCTTTTAAAAATCATCTCATTATTATTTTTACTCCATAGATTTACTACAAAATACTGTGTTAAATTAAGAAATGCATTTTAATAAATTAAATTACAGGTGTTTTAACTTTACTTTTTTAAATTAACATATTTTTATTTTTATAAAAATAAGATTATTATAAATAACTCTAAATAACTTTCTCAACAGAAACAAAATAAGAACAAAATATGATTTGATTTTATTAATTGTAGAAAAATGGTACTAACTGAAAAGAAATAATAATGTTATTTATTCTGTAGTTAGAAAAAATAAAAAATATCGGATGATTCAAAAAGGGCTTCATAAATTTGAAAGCATATAAAAATTATTTAAATAACTTATGGATTTGTAGATGTCTCATTTCATAGTGAATACATCAAGGTTTGACTCACATAATTCATTAGTACCGAATTTGGCCTTCAGTGCTGCTATCAGTATTGTTAAAAATGTATACATTTACTGGTACGGAACATGCTAGCTGTATGTTTTAGTTTCACGATGTGCTGTCACAACCATGGTTCAACACAGAGATTAAAAGTTATTTGATTGCAGTTTGATGTGTAAATGATGTGTAGAATTACAGACAACAATACATTTTTAGAAAATGTAATTTTTAGTAATGAGTTAACGATTCATATCAGTGACAAGATGAACATCCATAAATGCTGAATACAAGTTCCCAAAAACCCTGATGAAACTTAGTACAGCATTCGTGATAGCCTTAAGGTCAAGTTTTTTTTGTGTCCTAAGCAAAGACTGTTGTGCAGCCATTCTTCTTCCAATATTTAACCGTAAATGTATCTTTTATCTGGACATGCTTCAAAATTTTCTAATTCCTTAGTTAGTCGATGATGACCAAGGTGAACACCATTATTATCAGAAAGATGAGGCACCACCTCACTACTGTCTAGAGTTCGAAACTTTCTTGATACTCAATTCCCAGATCAGTGGGATTGGACATGAAGGTCCAAATATATGACCAACTCGCTCCCAAGATTTAGCTTTATTAGATTTTTCTTGTGAAGGTTTCATTAAAGACTGGGTTTATACATCACCTTTACCTGCTGATCTTGTTAAGATAAGACTTCAAATTAATGCCACAGCTGCAGAGGTGTGCCTAAGTCAGGAATGAAAGTGACTTCAGATGGATTTGAAATGGATATTTTGAAAGATGAATTTTTTTAATGTTAAATTACAAACGGAAGCCGTATAAAACCAAAGCCATAACAAAAACAAAATTTTGGGTGACAAACTTTATGTTTTTTTCTATGAAATGAGACCTCAACCAAATCTTTACATTTTCTCAATCATTTTTTATATAATTTTAAAGTTTGAAATCCCTTTTGAATCACCTGGATATTTTAAGGATCCTAATATAAAACTCACAATTTCTTGATAGCAGCATTTATAAAATAACACATAATATTATTTAATGATATAGAATAATGTACAAAACTAAGGAAAGAAAACATATATTATACATTCTGATGTTGAGCTGTAACCACAGATGAAGCAGTATTATCACTTTAATGTTTTCGTTAAAATGTTTCACAGAATACAGGTATTTTAAAGAAAATTTATCTTGTTAAAATGATTTTGTATTGTTACACCAAATAAATCGAGTAGTCTTGTTTTACAATAATGCACTATTAAAAAGTTTAATTTGTAAAAATCTAATTGTTGAAGTGAAACATGTGATTGTGTTCAAATCCTTTTGAGAAAAACACGCAGTTTGTAGTATATATGCTCAGAACTGGGTAATAAAAATGAATCATACCTGAAAAATGACATAGTCTAACCAGAAGAGACTATGAATTTCCAGGAGCCTTAATAATTAGAAAAAACTCTCTGAAGAAAATATTAAATCTCAAATGGGATTTCACATTCTGAAACATCCAAACATTTTTTTCATTAAAAAGAAATGAATTCTGTCGTAATTATAAACTTCTTTAAATGAATTAAAATAATGTTCATAATTGGGCTAATTTTTCCTTTCTGTTCATGCTTACTCTTTGTCAGATCAAATAGATCATCAGGTCAAGTAGGGAGACTGATTTTGATCTTGATTAGATTCATGTAAGGGTAAAAAATTCTCACCGACTTGAATACCTCTACTCCTAAGAAAAGATAATTTCATATGAAAGTGAGATTATCATATTTTCCAATAACTGCTGTTGAGAAATTTTTTAAATCTAGTTATATCCAAGTATAGGAAATTACTTTTGGTTTTAAATTCTTTCCTCTTTTTTTTTTTTTGTTTAACCTCCAGAACCAGCATTAAGGTATCTTCAGAGGATGAAATGAATGAGTTGTAGTATGTGTGTGAAAAGTGCCATGTCTGACCGGGATTTGAACCCGGGACCTCCTGATAAAAGGCCGAGACGCTACCAATTGCGCTATGGAGGCCGGCAAATTTTTTTCTTATATATTTTTTGGCATCCAGATGAAAAAGTATTGAATTCATACAAAGTACTCCTGAAAAATTAGATTTTTTACTCTCATTGGTGGATATTTTAATATCTTAATATTAAATAAAACAGTAATTAATTATATTTAATAAAAATATTTGCTTTTATTTATGTTTGAGTGCCTGTGTTATTGATACACAGCAAACTCTCTTTGAGTTTTGACCTGGGTCTAGACAAAACCAGCTGATTATTGTAATTGGTCTAACTGCCTATTGTAAAGCAATATTGCTTTAATGAAATTTCAATATTAATAAAAGTAACTTTCATGAATTTTAGATGACAAAAAGTTTTATTCTGAATTTACACAGAGTGTTGCTGTAAGATATACCATAAAAGATATTGAAATGTTTACTGTGTTTCGTTGTAACTCTAGTAAATAACAGATTTAACAGATTAAACTTTACTAGGATTTTTTTTTTAAATTAGATACTCTTTTATTGAAATACAATAACAATAAAATTAATATTTGTCTAGATTAACTAGTTTTAACTGTGATCACAGGAAGCCTGTAATAGAAATCAAGAAGTATAGATGAAAAATGGTCATACTACCTGACTGACAAAACTAAAGTAGAAATGATGCATTATTTTATTGCAGATTTCTATTTTGATTTTACTGATATCTACCTTCTGCTTTGTTACAACTACGTAAATAGAAATTTTTTGATTTTTTTTTTTTGGAATGATTCAATTCTTAATTTTCCAGAAAAAAATAAATACATTCTAGTAATTATTCCTTGAATAAATAACATGTAAGAAACACATCTGAACATTATTCTTTAAAAAATACAATATAATATAATAACATTATTTTTTTTTAAATAGTCACATAAATATTTTATTCAAACATTTTTTTACATTTACTGTCACAAAAGGAAAGAAAAATGAATTATAGATTATTAAAAAAGAAATACTAACATTATTTTTACTGAGATAAATTTTTAATATATACCATATATAATTTCAACAGGCTAATAACAATGCAGATATTATATATATATATAAATAACAATGAATTTGTGTCAGTAATCACACTCATACACAGATAGATATATCTTACATTTAAACTCACACACACACAAACACAAACACATAAATCAAAATCACATTTTCCATAATGCTTAATAAATTGCCAATGTATGTTTAATGTAATCAGTAAATATTCTATACATAAAATATATTATAAATATTTATTGCAATTTATCTTATACAATTACTATAATAATAATAACATAACATGTACAGTAGTAAGTAACACAGCATAATGCTGTACATTATCACACTTAATTATTAAACAATTTATAATATTTTTTAAACGTAATTAAAAAAATAAAATTAAAAAAATCATTGTTATTGGATACAAAACTGTATAATAATACAAAATTAATTATATTAAATTAGAAAGAAAAAGAAATAGCTGTTCTGCCTGCGGGTTATTGGGGAAAGAAAATTTAGGAGCAATTTTAAAGAAGATGAAAAAGGTATGACAGACAGCAACTTTAAAAATCTTCTGAAAATTAAATATGATCCATGGAGCATAACTTTTGTTCCTCATTTAATCACAACTACACTTAGCTTTTAATCAGATAATTAAGTGTCACTAGACTTTTACTTTAACTGAATATTGTGGCTATTAAATTTGAATTCACTGGATTTTATTCCAACATAGATTTTGAATTATTCACAAAAAAACATCAGTGCAATAGACTTTTTTTATTAAGTTTTTTATTTTTATTAAGTTGATATCATTCAGCATTTGATTTTATTAGCAAAACTCAGCATTAATACTGAGTAAGTAATAAAAAGCTTAAAAATAAAGTGTCACATCCAAATTTTACAACAGAGCTTCACTGACAATCAAATCTTCATATAATAAAATTTTTGCTAAATCTAGTATCACATTAAATTTAAGTATAAAAATAAAATATTTCTAAATTCTGAAAATTACAGGGAGTAATATTTTCCTCATAGATTATTTAGAAATTAAAAACTAGACTCATAAATTTTAAACTATAGTTTTTTTTAATGAAATGAATCTTTTTTTCTACATTCTTAAAATGCACTTACTCTTATTATATTTGCACTTAAAATTAATAGTAACAGAAAAGTCATACTTTATAATCAAATGGTAGTTAAATAACTATATCAAATAAAATCTATTTTTTTCCATTTTATAAACCTCAGGTTTATAAATCAATGGCCTTTAATTTTACATTAAAGAATACGAAAATATTTTGGTCCTAAATTTGCAAAATATACTTTTCTAATCTCTTTTTTAATTATTTTTCTTTCCTCATCACTTTTTTTAAAAATGCATTTTCTGTTACAGTAATATGACAAGTATTTTGATTTAGTGAGTACTTATACACCATCATTTAAGAAAAAACATCAAATCTTATGAAAGTTATTAAATTTTATGGGATTTTTTATACTATTTAAAACTAAATCGACACTAGTAAATAAGAAAGGCATTTAAGAACTGCCTTTGAAAATGCATTTTCTGTTTCAATAATTATTGATTTATGGGTAGTTATACATCATCATTTGTGAAGAAACATCTAAGCCTTATGAACTTTATTTATTTTATGAGATTTTTATACTATTTAGAACTAAATCTAGACAGTAACAAATAAGAAAGGCATATTAATTTTAATAATTACTGATAATGAACAAAATCAGCTAACATTTAGTAAGAGTATAATTATACTGTTTTATGAAATTGATCACACAATGTAAAATATATAACATACTTTTTCTTCTTGTTTGTCAAATATTCATACATAATTTATACAACCTTAATATGAATTTTTTATTTTATTACATATATTACAAACTATTTGTAATTAAAATTTGATTATTTATATAAATATAAAATCTACAGATATGCATTAATAAAGAACACATTTTTTGTTATTAAATAAGAAATATTAAAAAAAAAATCAATTAATTTTTCTTTTATAGTATTTTTTAGGTTTCTTTTATCATCCCCATTTCTAAGGGTCTAATTAAAAAAAAATCATCCAAAATCACAGGCAATAATGTAAGATTAGATTAAGGCTATCTGTAGAATAAAGTTCATCATCCTCAACTACTTAATCTGTTCTGAAGTAATGAGTGGCACTTGTAATAGGTTACAAGAATAAACGCAATTCATAATTTAAAACATTTTTATCTTAAGTTATATTAACAAAAAATATTTTTTTAATGTTATAGAACATATAAATTTGGTAGTTTAAAAATATGTAATACAAGTTTTTATTTTAAGCAAAATCACAAATTAGGTGATGGAATAGTCATTTTTAATACTCATATTTTGTGTGTTAATGTGAAAAATTATTTTTAAATAATTTTTTTTTTTTAAATATTTGTTGATTCTATCTTTGACAATTTTTTTTTTTAATTGATGTTTTCTGTTAAAAAGGTTTAATCGTCTTTTATATAACCGAGTTAATAGTGAATAATTTTTTTATGTTTTTTTATTAATAAAAGTAATACTTATGAAAAAAACCTGCTGTTAATCACAAACAAAGTGTAATTCATTTAAAACTCTTAATAAAAACATTATATATGATTAAGTTAAAGCAAAAACAAGGATACTTCAAGAATTTAATAATTGATCTCCATTTAATACTGGACTTTATCTTTGGACCCAACAGGCTTAAATATGGTAATTTATGAAACCTATCTATCACTAAAGTAAAAATTGCTCTTTTAGCTAAATTTCTTATTCTCTTCATAAAAACATTTATAGATGTCAACAAACTAAAATTGCTCAAAGTTAATAAATTAAATATTGAAATGTATGTTGCAGGCAATCTAACATGATGCATAAGTCACATCTGAAAGTAGCATTACCATTCTCAAGAAAAATTTAGAATTAGATCTCACTTCTTGTAAGGAAAAATGATTTATATTAAGTGATTTTCTATTCCAGTTGCCTTGTTCATTTAGCAGCATATATTAAGATTGATATATATATATATATATATACATATATGTGTGTATATACAGGTGATGCATATCAGCACACCAACCTGCCATCATGAATGATACTCATCACTTCATCTACTATGTTGTCCATAGCATGCAGTAAGATGCTAAATCTCACTGTGGTAATGTTTTAATAGATCAAGTAAAAATATTTTTCTCAGAGAAAGCTACAATATTTGACATTTTATGTCCCTCACATTCTTTGCAAATGCCCAATAAAAGAAAAACTGGAAAGATAATGGTAATGTAACAAATAGCCCTTTATTGGAAGGATAACAAGTTTCTGATACTCCTTCATATCAAGAAACAGTGCAATATACCCTGTCTTCAGTTATTAGAAGAAAAATAAATATGTTAATAAATAGAGGCAATAAATAAATATATATAAATAAATAGAGGTAAATAAATATGTAAATAAGTTTTATTATTGGTATTATGATGAAATAAAAAATTTATAAAAACTGGTTTGAAAATATTCATTAAAACTACTTAACAATATTTTTATGACATCTATAAGAAATAGCAAAAATTTCAATATAGCAAATAAAGTTAAATTGAAGTAAAATCAAGAATAATTTAAAAATTAAAAGAATTTTTAATTTTTTTACTTTTTAACATTCAACTTATTTTACATGAATGAAGTTATACAAATATTTATAATTAAATATATTTGATCACACATTATATAAACATTTATATACTGCAAATAACAAAAAAAGAAAAGAAAGAAACTGAGATTCATCATTATTGATATCTTAATGTCTATTTATAGAACGCAAATTATAATAACAAACAAAATAAATATATAGATTACCTCAATGAAATCATAATTAAAAAGCTGCAATAAATATGTTAAAAAATACTTTAATTCCATAAATTTCTTGTAAATACAAAAATAAAAAACTATTTTTTAAAATCATGACAGGAAATATTATGTGACTAAGACAATTTAAACAACAGAAATTATTAATAAAGCAAATTTATTAACACACAGGACCATCGAATAAAAATAGAAAATAAATTTTTGTTTTGCTATAGATTCTCATTAATTCTTTCTTCTACACAGCAAAAAAAAAGTAAATCGCATCAGACTTGTCATTTACGTTCTCACCACTGTGAGAACATGTCATTTATTGGGATTCTATGAGGAGGGTGATAAACTATAAGTATTAAATGATAATAAATCAAATGACTTCAAAACAATCACTTTTAAGACAGAAATGTTTTTCAGATTTTTTGTGGTAGCAAAATGAAAGAAAAAATTTAAGCATTCACATTTTGACAATTTGTAGCAAATATTCTCTTTACAAACATCATGCAATAAATCTGTTATCTATACTATATCATGTAATCTATTTATTATCTCTGTAAACATGAATATATCTATTATGTAAAATATTTATCTTAAATAGACATTAATACAAATTAGCTAAAATTTCTTTCTGTTATTTTTCTGCACTTCTGAATATAAACAGAAAATATTATGAAAATAGTTGATTAAATTTTTCATAGCTTACTCTTTTTATTTCTGAAATTTTTTTTTTAGGATATTAGATCACATTAAATTAAATGTATTCTTATCCATTGCTTAAACTTCAACAGGTTTTTAAATTCTTATATGTTTAATGCTATTGATAACATGACTTCATGGTTCTTTAAAGCAAACTGCCTTTACTGTCATACCATAAAAAAATTATTCTACAAATACATATTTTTTTTACAATAAATAAAAATTATCAGTTAAAAGATTACAATAATAATTTTAATAAATATTATACATGGATAATCAATCACAGTCATCAATTAATTAGAATAACAATATACAATTAAAAAATATCATTAAACACAATGATACTATTAATAAATAGCTGAGGCGTAATATTAATAACAATAAATATGTAAAATGCTTAGTATATAATTATGTATAATATATATATATATATATTTATATATCAATAAATAAATGTATTTATATGTATATACTTTTTTATAATACTTATAATTTTAAAATATTCTATAATGCACAGTTATATCCTCTCTCTACTGAGAAGGTAACAGCATGAATAAATTAATTAAAATAAATATTAAAACATACATATTTCTAAAAATAGTAATAATATACATATTAATTGTGATTTAAGCTATATTTTCATTTCACTTTAAAGAAAAATGTTATAATTAAATGCTATACATTTTCATTTTACAAACATATGTACTTATATGCACCCATACATACATAGGCTACATCATACTCAAATACTTATACAGTGAAAACCAATTACAATGAGCTTGAAAGGAACAATTCTTTATTCATTTTACCAAGCAGCTCAGTAGATTCAGAAATTTCTCTGATACAAAATCTATACATGACACATTACCTCTGATTTTTCAAAAAGTATCCAAATCATATCTAATATGTAATCATATGAAGGGAGAAGTTTTTAAATTTGCTGACCCATTGTTATTTTAGCTGACTCAAGTTCCTTAGTGATATTTTTTGCACAATCATATTTAGCAGCTTCTGCACAACATGAATAGCAAACAAAATGTATTAATATTAGAGTTGCAGGATCAGTTAACTCAAATCCAGTCAGTAGTAGAAATGTAAAGACTAGCAACTGGATAGGGTAGACTCATTACGTCACACATTTTTTAGTCTCAGTACTTTGTGTTTTTTCTTCATGATTAAAAGTTATCTAGTTCATAGTCCTACTATGAATAGAATAAAATATGTTATATAACAATATTATCATAATTAATTAAAATAAAAAAGTTATTTATAATAGAAATAAAAGAAAACAAAACTGAAATACCAAACAAAATATGTAAAATTATAATCATTTTTATTTATAATAGAAAATCATTAGATTATTTTGAAGCCTGATTCTTGTTACAAGCTTTAGCTAAGTGAAGACTGCTTACTGTAAAGTACATATCCTACTACAAATGAAAACAAGGATATTTCAGTTAGGTCTTGAAAAATTAATTAACGTACTTATGTTACTTATTCCATTGTGTAGAATTTTCACTGTATATACCTGTACATAAATTTTTTAATACACTTAAGACTGAATTATCATTTTATATTTATTTTAATAGTACAAGTATATTATAATTACCTTATTAACACAGAAAATATTGTAGCAAATTGTAATGAAGAAGTATTTGTCACCTATCACTAATATTTCATAGTATTAGTCATAGTTTTAACTCAGCATTGCAAATTAAAGTTAACTAGCTAATCATGGCTAAGTGGCATGCTAATAATTCACATTACATGAAAATATTTTTTTATATACATAATATAAATTTATAAACATAACTGTCAAACTGTATTTATAGGGGTAGTTCACAAATATTACATTTTTATCCTAAATATGCTGAAATATTTCATTCAAGTAAGTTACTATAATGATGTATAAAACAATAATGTCACAATTTAAGTAATAAATTTGAATTATTATAAGGAAAATATTGCATATTTGTACAATATGGATGGTAAATAAATTTACAGAACTTATTTAGGCACTTCTAAATAAGTTGTTTTCCAAGGAAAACAATAAAATATAGAGAGAATGTTTAATGATAATACACATTTAAAAAATTTACTGTCATCAAAGAGAATTAGTTTGCAATGCAATACAATTCATTAGGCATAGAGATAAAATAAAAATACTTCTACACCTAATCAAATACTACTTCCATACATTTCCTGAAAAATTCAATATTATTATAAAGTTTAGAAAAATGTAGGTTAACTGGTAACTTAATAAATTACTTACTGAAAGGTGGACACTAAGGGTTGGTTATATTTCAAATTATAAAGGATTTCAACACATATAGAAAAAAAGTAATAAAGAACAAAAAAAAATCACAGGAATTACAGTTATTGGAATTATTTCTGAAATAAAAAAAAAAATAAAAAATCTAAGTATACATTTAGAATTTTTATATTATATTCTTATATAATATAACATATAATAATGTATCAGTTATAAAAACCAAAACAAACAGCTGAAAAAAAATTAAATAAACAGAACAACAGTGAATAAGAACTTTAGTTTTAATATGCCTGAAATGTAAAATAATTCTTTGATACAAGGAACAGTAATGAAATATTTATAAAATAGATTAGTAGTACAATCTCTGTATATAAACTAATGAAGATATCTCTATAATTTCCTGATGAAAAGAAGTTACACTTGTAACATAAAAATATGAATAGATTGTATCTCCATAATGAATAATAACAAATTTAATAATGTTACTGTTTTTTCTTCTTATTTTATCTTTTTGGAAACTGCTTCTAATAGCAGCACCTATTCAATAATGAAAATTGTTTTTCATAGAAATGTTAAAATTAGTTCTTCTAGAAACTTATTTCTCTAAAACTACATAAACAAATAGTATAATATATTACATATCAATATATTTAATAATAATAAAAACCTAAAGATCATACGAAAACATAATTAAAATATAAAACACTTTATCATCATAGAATTAAAAAATAATACCACACAAAAATATCAGTATCGATATATATACTTGTATATATATTTTTTTAATTTGCTAATTAGTATATCTGTTATTATAAATATTATAATAATGATATAATTCTCATAAGAAACAAAAAATGAAAACAAACACCAATTTTCATTTTCTTCAAAAGTCATCTTTCTTCAAAAGTTATCTTTCACAAAACTATCGAGAAGATGACTCTCTGAAACAAATGTAACACTGTTTGCAAAAAATGAGTAACAGCTACATAAACTGGTATAACTGAATGAGAAAAATAAGCACTAATGCTGTTTTAAATAATTTATGATCTCAAATAATCTTCTTTTATTCTTTGATTAGCCTACAAATGTTTTTTTAACATTTTGCATCACCAGTATTTTAGGTTGACAATTAACATCAACTGTATTCAAAGCATTAAACATAAAAACCTTAGTGGGGCCTTACTTTAATGACGGTAGATTTTCTAGTTTATAAAACTAAAAAAGGATTTTGACTAAATCATAATATAGATAAAAAGTCATAACAATAATCATATATCAGTCAATATTTTATAACCAGAATTATTCCTAACAGATTTATGAGATCATTTATATAAATATATTTTCCTACCATCTGAGAATCCCAACATATTTTAAATATTTAGTAAATGTATTAAGGAAGATTTTTTTTTTTTTTTAGAAATAGTAGTATAAATTTTACACATTACACAACAGTTATTTTCTATACTTTTGGATTACACAGTTGATTGCTCTGTAAAATTTGGTACTATTACAAAAACTTGAGGATGGTTGAAAACACAAATATTCCAATTCATTTTTTTATTCTTACTCCATGATCATTGACTAAACATAATTAAAATATAGGTATTAAAAATAAAATTAAAATGCAGTTTTAGAATTTTTGAACTCATCCTGCACATTTTAAATATGAATGAATGAATATTTGAATTCTGAATAATTTTAATATTTCAAATATTTGTAGGCTCCACTTTTTTAAAAGTCAGCTCTACTTTTAAAAACATAAATTTTATAAAATTTAGAATTAAACATAAACAAAGATGTATGTCAACAAAAATAACTTATCAAATGAATAAATGAGATTTTAGTCATAAGTAATATGTTAACATTGACAAAATATATATAATGAAATAAATTTTTATATTAGTAATTTATGTGTTAATGTAATACATCTATTATATATGTAAAAGAGTGACCATTCTAGTCACCTTCATTGTGAAGTCACATCATCTTTGTGTTTTATCCAAAAGATATAGGTTTAAATCCCAGTCTCCCTTGATATTTTTTATGTTCTAGAAGGCTCATCATGCACTCAAATAAAAGAAGTAACTGCACTTGAACTTGGAACATGTGGTTGTTTATAATATATAAAATACAGTTTAATTTTTTGATTTACCTCATCATTTTTTTCTTTTTTTTAAATTCACAAAAATACAATCAGATCTACTATGTACCTAAAAAGATTTAAAGATTCTTTCCTTACTTTCTACTTTCAATAGAGAAGTTTTATACATTTGATTAACAATTTATCAGCTGAAAGTAAAATGAATGGTGGAAAGAAAAGATAATACCAAATTTTCATTGTTTCAAAACGATAATAAAAATTGTATACATTGTAAATGTGTTTAAATTATAATTAAAACTGTGACATACTGTATTGTACTTATTATGTTTAAAGTGTTTTATGATACTGTCAAACATATTATTCTTACTACTAAAAACAAAAAAAAACAAATTTTCAATTTATAAATTCAAATTTTAATTGCTACACAAAAAAGAAAGAAAATGGAGGCAATTATATACTCAATATTACAATACCAATTATTTAACAAAACTAAACCAAACAATAATAAGAGTAAAGTTAATACAAAAAAGTGAACACCTTTAAGAAAGAAAAATAATGTAAACCTTCCAAATTAATAATATATAAGATTATAAACATAAAATCTGTGTGGAAGATTGTAATAAAGAGGCTTGTTAACTTGTATTAATTTTATTACCCTACTGACTTGCTAGAAAAAAGAGAGAGGGAGAGATTGTTGATGGGCAAAGAGTACTGGTCATTAAACTGAAACAGGATTAGACATTATAATGATGATGATTTAAGAGAATAATTGATAATTCAATTAATCAATCAATTTTTGTTCATAACCTGAAGCTATGCTGGATGTGCTATCCGTACCCGGATACCTGGATATGCTATTTATAATTCTCTATTTTACTAAGTAAAGTATAATATTACTTTATACGATTATATTCTAGATATTTTATTATCATTAGTTTTCCTATGATCTTTGAAATCATTATGATCTAGTTAAAAATCATTTTTTTAATGTCTTGTTTTTAACAGTTTTTCTGTTATTAATAACAAACTTTATCTGCTAGGCTTTTGTTATTTTAAAATAAATTTTATTTTTTTTAATTTTGCTAAAACTAACTTTTCAAAGCAAAACAAAAATTAATAGTAATCATATTTTTGAAGACCTACACATTACTTTCCTTGAATCTGATAATCTATAGAACTTTATTTTGAATTAAATAAAAATATTGTTTCAATTAACTCATCAATATAAAATTTACATTATATTTAATAAAAATATACCTTTGTATGTATTTGTGCCCCATTTGAGACAGTGTATAGTCTGAAAATTCAGAATCATCTATTGGAAGATTATATTACATTTATTAAAAATGGCATTCAAATAAATTTATTAATATTATGAAAGAAAAGATTTGTTTATAAAACAATGGAAAATCATCGGAACGCAATGGAATGCAAAAATCATTTTTATTAACCAATGTTTATAAATAATTATAAAAATTCAATCACGCAGTCACAGAAAGCATCATAAAGTTATTGGTACATTAGGTAAGAAATATAACTGAAATTACTTAATAGAAATATTAAATCATTAGTTAAGTATTTCTTCATAGATAAAAAAATTTCAAAGGATACGTTTACTCATCAAAGTTTATTAGTCTTGTCACATTATCTTAAAAAAGGGGTCAACCTCGGAATGAGAGATAATAAGCTGAATTTTCGTATATCCCTTCATTTTGGCATTCTAAAAGTTGTCTCAAAAGTTTCATAAAATCTTGTGTCTGTGTCGTAAGTTATTCAAGGTCAAAGGTAAAAAAAAAAAAGTTTTTCGAGATTATCTCGGTTTCTATTGCTCCAGTGATCTTAACATCTATTATAAAAATTGTAGAGTATAAAATTTTCGACAAATTTTATTTGAAACATTTTTTTCATGCACTTAACCGTTTTTGAGATAGAGGGCGGTGAGCGCACAGCCATACGAACTGTAATGGGTTAACCTTGAATATCTTTGAATACTACCTTGAATTTTGAATAATTTGTATTATTTATCAGTTAATAACATTTTACATATTTTTAATATGTTTATTTAATAATACTTACCTACTCTGTGAAATTAAAAACTCATTAAAGGAAATACTTATTGTATATTTTAATTAATTGAAGTAGACTTTAAGTAAAAAAATAATTAAGTATTTTAAAATGTGAAGTTATATTAATTTATTCAAAGTAAATTTTAAGTAGAAGTAAAACGAGTTAATATATTTTATCTTTATTCAGCAACAGTAAATTTCTTACGATTTAAACTGAATTGCAGTGAGAATCTATAAATCTTCAATAATTTAAAGAACATAAGTATTAATTTTCTTCTTCTTCATCATCATCTTCTGGAGGTTCGGGAATTTTTGTTTCATTGTCATCATATTCGTTGCCCTGAATCGTTGTTTCCAGGCCTTCCAGAATTTCAGGATCAAATGCACTCTCTTCTTCACATTCACTTTGCAATGAAGCAGCATTGAGACATTACATCTGGAAGCAGCATCTTCCCCATTACACTGGCGACAAGCTAAAGTGCATTGCAACCCCGATTTTCTACAACCGCACCGTGGACCACATCCATTCTTACAATTACAAAATAGAGTATTAAGTAATTCATCGGGAGCTGGTGGTAATTTTGTTGTCATTGGCTCCAGAAATTAATTTCAGAGCACCCAACCCCATTCCTGGGGTTCTAAATCATGCCCTAGCCATTTTTAAAGTTGGTAATAGACACGGTTTATATGCTGATGAGCTGCTGCACTTGTCGGTGGAAGATTAGATAACTGGACAGGTTCTTGAAGTTTTGTAGATTTAATGAACTGAGTATATCGAAGATGATCAATGTTATCCTCAGATTTTGGAGCATTGTATACTGCTAGTAAGATCCAAATTCCATTTTCGTATAATTATTGGACAGGGCAGTTTTCTTGTAGAAAAACTTGAGCTAGTAGTCGAAATTGGCAAGTTTTTCTAGTGATTTGATGAAAGTTTTTTCCCTTTTTTAAACAGTACAGAAGTTGTATCACATCCCCTGAATGCATGTAAAAAAGATCGCATAACAGGGGTCTGTCTTCCCAGTTATAATCATGATAGAAAAAAAATATTTTAAAACTTACACATTTTAAAGATAAAATACTTAATTATTTTTTACTTAAGATCTACTTTCAATTAATTAAAATATACAGTAAGTATTTCATGTAATGAGTTTTTAATTACACAAAGTAGGTAAGTATTATTAAATGAATATATTAAAAATATGTAAAATGTATTAAATACAGTGTATTAACTGATAAGTAACACAAATTATTCAAAATTCAAGGTAGTATTCAGAGATATTCACGATTGACCTTGCATTACAGCACGTATGACAGCGCTGCAGGCTACCACTCTCTATCTCAAAAGCGGTTGAGCGCATCAAAAAATGTTTCAAATAAAATTTGTCGCAAATTTTATGCTCTACAATTTTTATAATAACATCATTGGAGCAATAGAAACCAAAATAATCGTGAAAAACTGTTTTTTTTTAACTTTGACCTTGAATAACTTACGATGCAGACAGGAGATTTTATGAGACTTTTGAGACAACTTTTAGTACTTTTAAATGAAGGTATATACGAAAATTCAGCTTATTATCTCTCATTC
>JAAAKQ030471305.1:0-23563 GCA_010016005.3 Zanna intricata | reverse complement strand
CGGGTTACAGAGATGGGAGCATCGCTGGGAGAAGTGTGTAGAGGTACAAGGAGACTATGTTGAAAAATAAAAAAAAATTTCTAATAAAATGTCGTGTATCTTTGTTAGGTCGGAAACTTTTCAGACCACCCTCGTATATATATTCTTTTTTTCTATACATCTTCTTTTTTCTATTTATATATATTTTTTAATCAATATATGTTTTTTTATTTCTGATTTAATGTGTAAATGTAATAAGAAAATGATGGGCTTGGGCCTAAAAGCTTTTTGATGATAAAAAAGTAAAGGTAAGAATGTTTTTTTATTCTGTATTTGTGGAGTGGCTGAACTAAATTTTGCATGCAGAGGATATATAAGCTCTAAGATATTTAATTTAGATAAATTAATATATATATAACCTGCTGGATTAGTCCAGTTTTTAAACTCATAGTAAAATTAGTTGATTTTTGAAGTCATGAGTTCTAAGGTTTCAGTCCTTGTATAGGTAGTTGCTTTTATATGGATTTGAATGCTAGACTGTGGATACCGGTATCCTTTGGTGGTTGGATTTAAATTAACCATACATCTCAGGAATGGTTGGCCTTAATCTCTTAAAGACTACACATTTATCAGTACACACACCATTACACGCCTGACTGCGCACAAATGCCTTGGCATCTCTGCAGAGTACTGTTGACATCATGTCACTGTGCTGTTTCTTTGTAACCTGTTATACATAAATAAAATAAACATTCCAGGTGTTTCAGGAGATGCCTGCTTAACTTCACAGTACTCCTCTGATTAAAATAAAAAACCTTGTATAAATAAAGGAAGTTTTTGGGTTCTCACACTTTCATCCTATAAAACATTCATCTTATAAAATAGTAGCAAGAGCAAATAGTATGAAACTAAATATAATAATTAATAATAGTAAATTTATTACAAAACATTTATAACAAAGCACATATATATAAAATGGAAGCTTAGTTTTTGAGTTACAAAACCATCTTTCCTTGAAGTGAAGTCAAGAAATAACAAATTGAGAATGTAAAAGATTAATTTTAAATGACATTCTGCAGCCTAATTTTTATGAGTTCACTAAGAGTTTCTCTATTAACATCACTATTTTCAGTTTATATGTTTTCAAGAAAACTTTGAACAGTGTCTTTGAATTTTCTTTTATGCTTGTTAGTTCATTAGGATTTAATTTGCTTCATGATGTACTTGCTCCCTGTAGCAGCTTTACCTGCACTATATGGTTACTTGTGCTTCCTGTAGCAGTCAATTTTTTTATTCTATGTTTTTTAGTCAGGTAACCAAAATAGGTGAAGCCAGTCACTTATACAGTAACGATGGCAGTAGCTGTGTTGGTTGAGCCACACCATCATATATCTTTGCACCCCTTAAAAAACCAGAATTTTAAAAAAACTTGAAAATGGTTTTTAAATATTTGTCTGAAAAGTATTTGCAAGCACAAATTACTGAATACTGCGTTTTCTATAGCCGTGCTTGAATCTCGGAGTTTCAAAAAAAATATGGAAATTTGTTTTTAGATATTCATATCATTCAGTTCAAACCCAGTTCATTCAATGATAGACACTCAGCTCACAACTTATTAAAGTTTGTGCTTTGACCAGCAGATCTCCTCTACTACGTGTGTGTGTGTGCACGTGCATGCACACATGCGTATGTGCGTGCATGTGTGTGTGTGTGTGTGTTAAATCTCTGTTTGTCAAGAAAGGCATGCGTAAAAATGTGGTCAACTAATTGAGTAGTATTTTTGTTTATGCTGAAGAAACAAAAACCCTCTTCCTATTTATCTAACAATATAGATTACTTTATTTAATGTAAATCTAATTCTATTATTATGTAATATCATTCATTCAATTGATTCAAATATCTCAGTTCAAACCCTGTTCACAGTTCATTAAAGTTTGTGCCTCAACCTGCAAATCTCTACTACTAAAATTACATATATATATATTTATCTAAACCTTCTCAGTTATGCCAACAAGCACAGGTAAAAATTTGGTTGCGATTATTTGATTAGTGTTTTGTTTATTCCAAAAGAACAAGAATCCTCTTCCTCTTTATATAATAGTATATATATATGTATAAAACTATCCCATTAACGTACAATTACAGTATTTTTTAAAACCACCATGTAGACTGAGAAGAAACACAGTAACGTAAGGCAAATAATAAAGAAGCACAGTAATAAAGGCAAATTAATTAAGATTTGTTTTAATGATTCTATAAAAAAGAGCCAGTCATCAACAACCACCGAGTCAAGCACTAATTTGTTAACATTGCCACAGGAAGAAATTAAGCTACCATAGTAAATTCATTAAATTTTGGTTTCTATTTCTAAACAATTAAATTTTTGATACGTTTGCCTAATAAATTACAGTTCTACAAGCCATAAAGCTAGGAGTTTTCTGCTGTTTAGGTAGGTACAGATCATTGATTAAGTATGAGTTCTATTTCTGTGATGAGATTTGGTTGAGTATTTAATTCACCTGGTGTGATATTTTGTCTCTTAAAGTTGATACTTTTATAATAGTCTTGGGAGGATCTTCATGAAGTCAAAAATTTTGTGCAAGAAGCTGGTGCTGTTGAAATCTATTTATCTTCACCATGAATTATTGGTGACAAAACCTATACAACATTTATTTGGGTACACAATAATATTACTATTTTTGTGTTTTGAAATAAACACATTAATTGTTGAGGAAATCAGACATTAATAAACATGTTTGCTGAAATGATACTAACACGTTTGTGTATCTTTATATTTTTAAATTATAATGATACTGCTCGTAACATAGTTACGAGTTTTAAGTTATAACTTAAAAATGTGATGTGAACACAAAATTTAAAATGTGTAGTGAACACAAAATTTAAAATGTGTATTTAAAATAATTAAATACACATTCTGATTTAGCATGAAAAAAATTGTATAGAAAACCCTCTTGTTTTCCAGTTCTAAAAATTATGTTGGCCTCTGTCATAAACATATTAAAATATACAGTCAGAAATCCTAATTTAATCAACACTGATATTGAAGAAAGAATTGAATATGAAATGTTAAATGTATCTCATTGGTCAATTTACAGAATGATTCAAAAAATTAAACCACTGGTTGATGTAAAACTTCTGACAAGAAAAAAAATGAGTCATGCAAATAGGTTGGACATTATATCCACAAACCATTTTTAGAAGATATGATGATAAATCTTTCTTTTAAAATGAAATTTATATGTTTGGTAAACTTTATGAAGCTACTAAAAAGAATAACAAATTTTTCCTAGATGACATGAAATAGTCCAGAAAAGTATTTAGATTGTACTTAGTGAAATAAAGTGACATTCTCAAGAAGGGAAAGACATTATACCTTGATAGATTTTTGCAAATGCAATCAAAACATGTAAAGTTAGGTGCACAATAAAACCAAGTAGGACTTTCTGTTGGTTTGAAAAATCTAAAAGGAAAAACATGAAAGAATTATTTTTTGTCATACTGGTAATAAGAAAGAGTTTGTAAATGAGATAATGTTTTACCTGTAAAAAAAAATGTGCAAGTGGGAGGCAATGTAGTTGTTTGTACAAATAATTTCTGCAATTCCAGAAAGTTTTAAAAAATTCCCTCTAATTAAAATTTCTGTTATCTCTACTAAGAACACTATGATTTCTCTGTTTGAGAATTGTTTACCTTTCTTAGTTTCATTAGTGTATTCACATTAATGTGAATTCATTCACATTAGTTGATCTAATGTGAACGTAGGTTTAAAGTTATGTTTTCTGACATATGAACATAAATGATATAAAAAGATTAATGATGAAGGTAATAACTGCAATTTCCAAGAATTGACAAGATTTTATTAATTAAGTAATAAAGTTCCAGCTTCTATGGCATTAGTGGGAGTGTCTAGGCCTGTCATCCACTGTTTTAGTGGCTATTCTTAGGAAGAAATGAAATGTCATACAGATATTGTGTACTTTATATTTAGCCATACAAAAATTGCAGAAAACATTTTAAGCACCTAGAAAAACCACCATAGAGTACCTTATTAACCACCCAAAGTAACATTGCCAGATAGACTGGAGCAGAATGTTGTAGGTTTGTTACACCTAGCATCAGAACCTGCTTCTAAGTTAGATGTTCCCACATACAAATTCTGGTTATTTTTTAGTACTCCTTGTAAGTGCTAAGTAATCATATGACAATGTTATATTTTTAAAGACACCTAAGTGCAGTGATTTACTAGAAGTAACATTTGGCAACATAAAAAAAAATATTTTACAACTATTCAGCAAATGCTGGAAGCAAACTTAGTAGGAACAGTAAAAAGACCGAATCAGATAAAGCACAGACAAAATTGTATATTGCTCTCTGTAACAGCTGCAAGTTCTTGCAGCTGTACAGAGATAAGATACACATAGTAATGGTACAATCTACCATGATGGGACTGATTCACTTTCTAAAAAACAAGTTCCTTACTATAAGTGATAAGATAAAGGAAAGTATATTTGTTGGCCCACAAATAAGAAAACTAATGAATGATGTAAAATTTGAAGACTGTGTGGTTGCTGCTAGAA
This sequence comes from Zanna intricata, assembly GCA_010016005.3. Classification (NCBI taxonomy): domain Eukaryota; kingdom Metazoa; phylum Arthropoda; class Insecta; order Hemiptera; family Fulgoridae; genus Zanna; species Zanna intricata. The sequence continues at coordinate 18,986 of JAAAKQ030471305.1, read as the reverse complement.
ATCTTTTAAAAATATTGTAAATATCTTCCTTAGAAATCAGCTATAAAGAACTTAAAAGGTTATGAATAACTTTCTTGGAAATCAAAAGGCAGATAACTACAAAGAACTTATAAGTAAGCTTCTTAAAAGCTATAAAGCTATTTTCTGTAATATGTCATTAAAGATACACTTCTTAGAATCTCATCTGGTGTTTTTCTGTACCAAACTAGGAACTGTAATTTACAAACATGGAGATGGAAAATGTAATCCATGAAAGCTAGCTGATTACTGTTGGGATCTAAAGATTTATGTACTTTCAGCAAACTTCATCAAAAAATTCGAAAGAAGCTGATTTTAGACATGTAGAAATTGCATGTTTTATTATTATACTATTGTCACAATGCATTTTTCTTACAATTAAAAATGCTAATTACAACAAAAAACCATTTACATCTTTGAAATCAGTATCAAAAAATACTATTAGATTCAGCTATTAACAGTCTTACAAAAAAAGGAAATTTTGTTATCCAGTGTCATCAAAGATTGTTAAAAATTGTTTATAATTTGAATATTTCAGTTATTTTAATTACTATTAAATTTATACACTTTGAAACTATGCGTAATTTTTGTTTTTATTTTTTCAGAGGAGGTTTGCAACCAGGTGACATTGTGACGCATATTAATGATACACCTATTCAAAATGCAAATTCAGTTTATCAGTTATTAGAAAATAATTCTGTAAGTGTTCTGAACATGACTGTAGTTCGAGGATATAAACGATTACATTTATCAATAACACCTGAAGAAATAAATTAAAAATCAAATATACCTTTTTGTTTGAGTTATTGTTTTTAGAAGATGCAAGTCTGTTGTTTGTTGTAACTTGATATAAGCTGTCAAAAAGAAAAAAAAAGAAAAAAAAGAATTACATTTAATACTTAAAAATCTTTTTTGTTTTTTTATTTAGTAGTTCATAGTATTAGCACCCATAAATAATGAATTGTTACACTTCACCGAGTAATTTATTTGTTTTTAATTTAAATAGCTACTTATATCAGTTTTATGTATTAAATCTAATTTTTTTTTTTTTAGTTTATTGTTGAATTATATGTATGTACTCAATTAGATTTTTATCGTAGGGTCTTCATTTGCTATTTTATGTAGTTTCCCTGTATTAATTTCATAAATTTGTTAGTAATTCATTCACGTCAGTATTAGTAATTATGTTATTGCAGTCATTTACTTAGGTCTCGTACAATATTTATGATTCTCTCATGACTTTTCGTTAGAGAAGTTTGTTGCTGATATTTCATTATGCCAATAAATTTGGTGTAATATATTAAATTTTTGTAATTATTTTTTATAAGACCCTTATGAACATGTATTCAATACATTATTTTATTTCTAGTTATATTAAGTAAATATTGGTTGTATCTAATTGACCAACCAAGTCAAACCAAGTTGATGACCTTCTACACCCATTTGATCAGTTAAGAAAAAAAAAGTGTTTGTTTTGAATCATGATGTTCATAATCTATCATTTGTTTTATTTGATGAAAAACGTTTTATGTTCATATCTCTTACAAGAAATGGTAGATGGAATTGTGTTGGGCTTTCCTAAATAGATGATAGATAAAAGTTGAATTCAGATATAAATGTGTAGTCCTAAATTTCAGTTTATGGAAAGCTGGTGATTAAAATTAAAACCCTTAGTTAACATGAACCTTGAACGTATAACCAAACCAAAGCAAACTGTATATAATCACACTTAAAAAAATGTAATCAATATGTTCAATTTCAATTTTAACTTTATCTTCTATAAAAAAATTAAATAAGAATTAATATAAACAAATATAATAATAATAAATTTATTTTTGTTAAAAATTTAAAATAGGTTTTATGGAGCTAATATAATATCCCAAGTGTATGGAGGGGTGCCACAGGGTTCAGTCCTCAGACCATTGTTGTGGAACGTTGCGTATGACGGCCTGCTGCGGGTTGACTTCCCAGAAAATGTGCAGCTGGTCACATACGCAGACGACCTAGCCCTGCTGGTATCTGGGCGTTTGAAGGACCAGGTGGAAGAAACAGCAGATGCTGCCGTTCGTATGGTGGGTGATTGGCTTTGCAATCATGATTTGAGACTTGCACCAGAAAAAACCACCATGGTTGGTAGAAGACGTCTAATGCAGCTGAACGTGCAAGTGGAAGGACACATAGTATCAGATTCCAAGGAGGTAAAATACCTTGGAGTCTGGCTGGGAAGATCTGCAAAGTTCACCACCCATGTCAAGAATGTTACGGACAGGGCAGAGCGGGCGCCAGCCGACTTTGGGAAAATCATGATAAACCAGAGAAGACCAAGGACAAGCAAGAGAAAGCTGCTGCTCTCGGTTGCCACATCGATAATGCTATATGCAGTACCGGTATGGTTCGATGCCATGGATGTTAAGAGAAACAAGCGTTGCTTCACGTCAATACAGAGAAAAGCGGCGCTCAAGATTACGTCGGGATACTCGACTGTGTCGGCTGAGGTGATCGCGGGTGTCCCGCCGATTAGACTTAGAGCCCTCGAACTTAAGAGAAAGTACGAGGGTGTCCAGAAGACAGCTGCCAGGGATATGCTGCTGCGGGAGTGGCAGAACGCCTGGAAAAGGGGCCTGGACACATAGGTTGATCCCTAGGATTGAACCGTGGATCCAGAGGGGGTTTGGGGAGGTGAATTATTACCTCACCCAGTTTCTCAGGCCATGAGGGGTTTGGGGCCTACCTGTTCAGGTTTTGACGAAGAATGGACTCTGCCTGCTTCTACTGCAGAACAGAGGATTTCCCGGAGCATGTGTTTTTTCAATGCTAATGGTGGGAGAGGACCAGAAGAACCCTGGGCCTCCATCACCTTACAGCTGATGATATCGTTGGATACATGCTCCAAGGGAGGACACAATGGAATGAAGTCGCCACCCTGGCGGCCAGAATTCTTGAAGTAAAGGGGAGAGAAGCTGCGATTTGGGCACCTGATTAGGACAACTGGAGCAACAGCTGACTCTTGCGGAAATGTATTTCTTAATTTTTCTTTCGTTGTATTTATGTATTTTGGGACCAGCCGCTGTACTCTGTCTGCGGAAGAAGTAGTTTTAAGGATTATATTTAGGGTTATATTCAAGACTTGGTATTTTTATTGTAGGTTCTCCTGTTCCCTCCTGACCCCTGGCAGGTTTTGTTGGACTTGGGAGGGCTGTGGTAGCGGGAGCATGGTAGGAGTGATTGGCATTTCTCTCTAGATCAGAAGTAAGTGAACAAGATGCAGGTAAAAAAAAAAAAAAAAAAAAAAAAAAAAACCAGGGGGTAGCAGGCGTCAGGTTAGGTTTAGAGTAGTTTTTAGGAAAAAAAAATTAGGCGTAGGTTAGGATTGGTTAGTTTTAAGAAGAGGATTACAAGAAGAAGATAGGTTAGTTTAGGGTAAAAGAGTAACTTCACGTTACGACGTAAGAAAAAAAAAAAGGGGGGCAATAAACGGGACAAAACATGATGACGACCAGGGCATGGGAGGCAGCCTGATTGCAGAGATTGCTTTGGTCCAGGACACAAGCAAGAGTATACTAGGTCGGGGTACTTCCGATGAAGCATTCGGGCCCCTCTTAGGTTTGAGAGGTCACGAGCGGGTGGGGGGAAGAGGTCACACATTTTTAAATGTGCATGCCGCCCCTTTAGGCTAGGTGTAGGATGGGAAGGGCAGTCTCTTGGAGGAGGAACGTGTCGGCTTTTCAGAAGCGGGGAGTCAATATGCTCTTAACGATCCCAAGAGGAACCCGAAGGGGGGGCTCTGCTGCAGGAGCCCAAGCGGGATGGGCAGTAAGTTGGGTAATCTGCTGCCACGACCCCCACGGCTGGCTGATGTTATGCTAAGAGGCGATTCCAGCTGCCCCTGTGAGGGGAAGGGGGGAGGTATTTTAGTGGGTGAGAGCCCCACACTGTCATCTGTGTGGACAGATGTCAGCTGGTAGAGCTGACATCTACGCAACATCTACCTCCTCCTACGCAAAAAAAAAAAATATCACAAATATATGAAAATTTACTGAAATGTATGAAATAAAAACTGAAGTATTATCAGCTTAATTATTAGAATTCCATGTATAGTGTATGATTTTGAATAATATATAGTATGTTATGTTAAGCTGGTACTTGAAAATGATTTCTTTATAAATTTAAAATAATTGATACAGTTTTTTCTCTTTTGGACTTCATCAAAATACTAATTTGAAATTATTACAGATTCTTACTGGATAAACCTTTTCTGTTTTATTGTTTGAGGAAGTTGAACAAACTAAATGTTTGGGTATCATAATTCACAAAAATTTTAATGGTCTGCAAATGTTGAGGCAATAACTTCAAAGTTAACCTCAGTTTTCTATATGAAAAATTTTACTAAGTTGATTTTGACAAATAGATCATTAAACTGTAAGAGAAGATAATATGATGGTATTACTTATAAATAAATATCTGTATCAATTAGTTCTAACTTTAATAAAGATGATTTATTCTTTAGTAATATTCTTTATGTTCAGAAATAAACTACAAGAACAAGTATGGCTCTTTGGTTTCATTAAAACTAGTTTATTGTTTCTTTTAAACATGAAAAAGTTTGCACATTTTTTCATGTAAGTATTTATATCTTGTGTAATGATATACGGAGAGACCCAAAAGTTGCAACATCAAAATAATTAAAAAAAAGACATTAAATAATAATATTTTAAGATTTCTTTATTTTCATAACATATACTCAAAATGGCTGCTTCATTCAGTAATGCATGTACAAACTCTTTTTACCATGTTTGAGACCATTTTGTTGAGCATGTTTATGCTGATGTTAATCTCCATTGTTATGTTCATTTTTAGTTTCTCCAGTGTGTGTGGCATGTTTTTATAGACTTTTCCTTTAAGATAACCCCACTGAAGAAATCTGTGGATGTCAGATAAGGTGAACATGAAAGGCTTATGCCTTTAGGATGATATGCTTGCCAAAAAACATGCATAAGAAATGCATGGTTTCATTATGATGTGTGACATGTGGCGCTGTACTGCTGGAACCAACAATCGCATTTATCATCTTCAAGAAGTGCAGTAAACTGTGTAATGATGTCTTGATATACAATTCTGTTCACTGTAGTTTCAAAGAAAATGTGGCCTACTATTTGACAATGTAATAATGCATACCACACTACCATTTTCTGACTTTTCATTTATTCACTAAGGGGAAACCACATCAGTGAAGAAAAACACTGCAATTGGTCAAGCTCTGCAATTCCATGATTGTCAACAAATGACCGAAACCATGTAAAGTACTATGTCCTTTTCTTTATCTGACTCCTTCGATTACTGAAGAATACAAAAAAAAATAACACTTTTATAATATGCATAAAAATAACTGCTTCATCGTTCTCTGAGCACTTCCATTTGCAATCTGACAGTGTACTGATAATGCTGTATTCACATTCTTGATCTCAGCCAGTTTAACATTAGTAAAAATGGCCGGTTTCTCAGTTATCTTGTTGTCTGCAACTTATCATCCCTTTTCTTTAAAATGGGCAAGTAATTTCATTATAGTCGAATTGTTAGGCACTGCCACATCCAGATATTTCCCATGAAATTCATCTTACAACACATAAAAACAACTTGAAAAATGAGAACTTCTTGTCAAAGAAAATGACATGTTTACCAAGCAATAAAGAAAGCACCACTGCAAGCATCGTGTTATCAGTAAACATTACAATTGGGTCTTGGTTTGTTGTTAATATCTATTGTTATCGTATGGTAGCCGATAAAACTTTTCAACTATACTAATATTTTTAGATGCTTTAAATTTTATGTGTGTGACTTTTGGATCTCTCTGTATCATGGTTTTTTAATGTACATAACTGAATGATGTGAATTTATCATTATACAGAAAGACTGCCTATAAGCTGTCAAATTACCATCAGCTAGTTATTACTAGCTGATTGAACTCGTTCCTTTGAAGTTCTGATTTTTGAACTTAAGCTTGTGTGCTACTTTTGCATATTACAGTTGAAGAAAATTTTATAAGATCCATAAGCACTTTTGTTGTATTTGTAGATTCTTCAAATATAAAATATTTAATTACTTCTAAAAATAAATGAATTATTGATAAAAATCTGTCTTCTTTCAGTCATTTGATAAAACTGATTCATTAAAGTACTATTAATACTGCAAGTGTTAGTTGAGATTAGAACTGTTTTTTAATGATTTCTATAAATGAAATTAAAACTTTAATCATGACACAGGCCTGCAATAGAAAAATGCAAGGGTCATTCAGTAATTAAACAAACAAATAGTTTTTAGAAAAAATGGTTTATTTAATAAATACAGTTTTTTGTCTACTTTTCCACATAATCCTAACCAACTTCTCTGGACTTGTTCCATCTTTTTATGAGTCTTCTTATCCCCTCAGCAAAGAATTCTTTACCTTAATCTTAAAGCCAGTTTTGTACTTTTTTCTTTGCCTATTCATTGCTGTTGAACTTGATGACACACAAAGCTTTTCTTTGATCAAACAGATGAAAATCTGAAGGGGCAAAGTCAGGGCTGTAGGGGATGAAGTAGGAACCCCCAACCCACTTTGCCAACAGTTTCCAGCATCAGTTGTGCCATATGAGGTTTAGTTTTGACTTAAAGAAGAAGCACGCTTTTCCTCTGACAGTCCAGACATTTCCTCTTCAATGCGAGCTTGACTTTGTTCTCAATCACGGCTGAGTAGTATAGGCTGTTGGTAGTGCATTGCTCCTCCAAGTAATCACAGAAAATCAGACCACAGGCACTCCAAAAGTTGGTTAACATGACCTTACCAGCCAATGATTGCATTTTGATTTTCTTACAAACAGGCGATTCAGGGTGTTTCCTTGCATGCTGTGACGCTTGTGCGACACTGGCTCAAAATGATGTATCAAAGTTTCATGACAGGTTAAAATCCTGTCCAAAAATTTGTTACCTCATTATTGAAATGATTTTTGAGTTCTGTGCAAATGCAAAATTTCTTCTCAGCTTTATGATGAACAGCAAGCTCTCTGAGAACCCATCTTGCACAAGTCTTACGGTAGTTCAATTTGTTTTGAATGTTGGAATGAGTTGTTGGTGAAGCCAGAAAATCCCTTGATGACTGTTATTTTTTGCTCTTGTGATGTCAAAGGTTACGTTTTACTAGGTTCATGTGCTCTTTTATTAAGAGGACTATGATATCCAAGTATCTTGGATCATCATACTACCTGTTTCTGACAGTTCAGAAGTTCCAGTCCCTCTTCCTCCTGAAATGTTAGAAGAGCTTTCTGATTAAAATACTAGTGAACAAAATAATTAACAGAAATTTCATTGTGATGAAAGTCCTCAGCTGTTAGATACATCTAAATTAAATGATCCAGTAAGAGATTTAAAATTACTTAAGGATTCTGCTCATCTGTTGAGTTCCATATTAAAAGAAAAGAACATATTTATTTGGGAGGAAAATATATTTATTTCTATAGAAAAAGTGAACAACTATATACTTCTTACTTTTCACAGGAGCTTTTTTTGGTACATTGAAGCAATGTTTCCAGTTTGGCATCAAGTACAAAGTAAATGAAAGGAAACTTTTATTATTTCTTCTAATAGTTAAGTAATAGTTTTAAGTTTGAAAGTTGTTCTGTGTAGTGGTAAGAAATACACTTCCATACCTGTTGGTCTCTTTGTACATCTGTAAAGAAAATTATTTTAATTTAGAAGTGGTATTTACCAAAATAAAATATAAAGAGTATAACTGGCTGGTTTTTGTGAGATTTTTAAAATTTTTGAGTATAGGTCCTGTCCTATTATTGATCTTGCAAAGTTTTCTTGTTTTGCTTTTAAGATGTTAATACCAACTCTTAGGAAAAGACTCTAGCTAGAAAAACATTGTTGAAAAAATGCTAGAAAATTAAAAATATTAGGATATTAATGAGCACAGACTTTAATTTTTTACACGCATATTTGGACATCTTTAAAGAAAGTATTGGAACAAATGAGTGAAAATCTCCAGTGCTTTCACCAATTTATTAAAGAGATGGGAAACAAATACTAGGGGTAGTGGAATGTCAATATGAGGACTGTTTTTGGATGCTACATCATGATAATCAACCTTTGCACAGGGGCAGGGCATCATATCCAGTTGTGGTAAATAATTTTATATTACCTAAAATATTGGTGTTTGCCAATAGAAAAAAATATATATATATTTAATGAAAGTTACATTTCCTTTGACTTTCTATAATTTTTCTACACAGGTCAAAATTACTTAATTTCTTAAAAATGCTAAATAACTAAAGTTAAAAAATCTGTTATATTTCACTTATTTTTTTATTGTGTGGAAGTAAATTTTGTAATTTTTAATGTTATTATTAACTTCTAAAGCTTTTTATATCTTAGATTATATAAAAATAAAACTGTGTTATACATGATTGCGTTTCTGGATTTTTCTATCTTACAAATGCTATTGATGAAACCTAAATGCTATTGATAACATTTTTAAATCACTCTTTCTTATTTCAGTATAAAAGTATTATTTGCTTTGTTATGCTATTTTATTTACTGGTTAAATATATATATTTTTTTAATGTTATTAGTGCTAAAGTTATAGATGTGTAATAATTAAGACCTTCAATATAGTAAATCCATTTATATCATTATATCATTTAAATTTAATTTTACATATTAAGCACTTTAATAATGAGTAATTCATTTTTATTGCAACATTTTTTGTAAGGTCTATTATTCATACTGTTGATAAGTTGACATTCTTTTGTGGTGTCAGACTATTGTTAATTATTGTAATTAATATTGGTTTTCTGTATACATCTAGTTTTAGACCAAAAATAAAAACAGAATAGTACTTATTATTATGATTTTGGTTTGTGTACTAACAATTTATTATACTCTAACTAAAAATTTGAATTTTTTAATCATTTAGTAAAAATGAATAACTAAACACTTTAGTTATTGTTAATTTTAAATATTAGTGCCAATTTGAAATATGTTAACAGATTTTTTTTCTATCAGCCATAAGTTTTTAGTAATTAGCATTTATTGCAACAAAAAAAGATTTGGTCTGAGGATTTTTAAAGGTAAAATCCTGATATTCACCACCCCTGGGTAAAGAGAGAGCAATGATTGTTTGTACGAGGTGCTACCCAAAAGTTCAGGGATTTGACTTTCGTGCGGTTGTGTAACGTTGTGTTTTACTGCGGCGAAGTTCTAAATGGCAGATTTTAAAGAGTAAAGAACCTGCATCAAATTTTGCTTCATGCTTAAAAAAACTGGTGCAGAAACCCATTGCATGCTTGTGGAAGCATTTGGTGACAATGCTTTGAGTAAAAGTGAAACATTTTTGTGGTACAGATGATTCAAAGTTGTTATAAATGTTAATAAATATTTTTAACTGAATAATGAATAATAAATGTTAGATATCTTAATCTGGGTTGTTTTGTTCATTTGTGTGTTTCTATAACAGAAATAAAATTAATAAATAATTTCTGGAGAAGGTAAATAAAGACATAACTGAGAAAGGGAAACGTGAATATACTGGTATGAAAGGAGCAACATAATGTGGTATGACTGATCAGATTTTATAGTGACAGAAAATAAATAATACGGTGTATGAAAACAGCAATTAGTAAATAATATGATGGAGGAAAGCAGCAATTAGACAAAAGAAAACTATTAAAAAAAATTAATGGATGTTACAGATAGAGATGATATTGCTTCTTATTGTAAATGATCATACATACAGTGATGGTAACGTCAGGACTGAATGAGTGAACAGATTGAAAAAAATCTATGTTGATTAAATAAGAAACTATGAGAATCCATATAAAGGAGTCGCATGCAAGAAGAAATATTAAATATTAACTTTATGGATGTTAGTAAAGTTTCAAAATATCAATATGTAGATTCGCTTCAAGATGCATTTTAGAGGCATTATTAATTTGTTGTAGTACAAGGTTTTTATCAAGATTATAATAACTCTTCATATATATTGAAGTCCACAAAATAAATTTATAACTAATTAAAATGATAAACATTGTTAAATTATTATGTTACTAATATTTAATAATGGCAATATTTCATTTTTATTTTTAATAATAATATTTTATTAATATTATTTCATTTGTATGTTAATAATATTTAAATAATTTAGTCTTTCTTATGTGTAATCAGATATCGAACTAGCTAGATGTTTATGAAAACTGCTAGAAGCAGTAAGGTTGTATTTTTGTTTGAATTACTATTTTTACTGAAGAATGGATTTTTATTTGGCAATTTACAATGATAAAGTTTAGTTTTGTAATTACTTTAACAATTTATATTGTTTGGAATTAATTATATTTATAAATAATGTAGATATTTGTAATAGAAGCAAAGCAAATAGACTTTTCTTGTGTTTTCTAGATGTACAGCTAACAGTATATAGGTAGGTCGAGGGACATGTGGGTTGGTTCATTTGTGTGTCACAGTTCCGAAAGGTTACACTGCGCGAAAGTTTAAATTGTTTCATATAGATTTTGTTAACCGTTGTAATTATTGTTTGTTTGTTGTGTTAACTAAATTATTGTGAGGAAGTTTGATATCGTGTTGGTTATTTACGAATCATGTTCTCACTATAATTGGCGACCATGAGAGTATTGTTAAATTATTGTGAGTAAGTCAGATATAGTGTTATATACGAATCACTCCTTCACATCAAATTGTTCAGGTTTATTACTGGGTTTTTAAATTTAAACTTATGATTGCAGAAGATGCCTTGGTCCAGGACACAAGCAAGAGTGTACTGGGTCGGCGTACTTCCGATGAAGCATTCGGGCCCCTCTTAGGTTTGAGAGTTTGCGAGTGGGTGGGGGAGGGGCACTCGTGCATTTTTAAATGTGCATGCCGCCCTTTAGGCTAGGTGTAGGGCAGGAAGGGCAGTCTCTTGGAGGAGGAACGTCGGCTTCTCACAAGCGGGGAGTCGACACGCTCTAATGATCCCAAGAGGACCCCGAAGGGGAGCTCCGCTGCAGGAGCCCAAGCGGGATGGGCAGTACGTTGGGTAATCTGCTGCCACGACCCCCAGGGCTGGCTGATGTTATGCCGAGAGGCGATTCCGGCCGTCCCTGGGATGAATTTTAGTGGGTGAGAGCCTCACACTGTCATCTGTGCGGGCAGATGTCGGCTGGTAGCGCTTTTTCCTCCTCCTACGCAAAAAAAAAAAAAAAAAAAAAATTGAAACTTATGATTTTTCTATTTGTCATTAAAAAAAAAAATTATATTTTTAGAAAAGATAATAAACTTAAAACCAAAAAGATTTTTATTTATTTTTTAAAAGAGAGATCCAACTTTTTTTAGTTACAAATCTTTCTCATAAACTAGGGGAGCTCAGTTGTTTTAAAATTCATATTAATGTAACTATAGTTCTAAATTCCTCTTCACCATCTCCATACAACAGTTTAGTGAGGGGCAATCCCTGACACCTATACACTATGTCAAGTTAATCAGTAAAGGTACACGATGTCTGATGATAGTAGTTTCACCTTCCTAGTATGATGATATAGAAGAGAATGATGCCAAAATAAAAAATATAAAAATAACAAATAGATTGAAACTGGTAAAATGATGCATTGAGTGAAGTACATGAGAGAATTATAAAAAAAGGTAAAAAGGTAAGTGGCATTGTAATGGCTGGACATTTATGAAAGTAGTTGAAATGGGGAAAAAAGCCTGAAATTTGAGGCGAAGTTAACATAATGACTATTTTCATTATTGACTTCAGGACACTATAAGAACATCCCTTTTATGAAAGTTACTTCAGAAATTAATTAAATGTTTTTTTTAACATTCAACAAGTATTTTACAAAAACTGCAACAAAATTTTGTGAACTCAAAAAAAGTATTTCGACTTGATTAATATCTCTCTTTTACTTTTTTATAAGAGAAATGTTTAAAGAAAAAAAATTCTTTCAGGCTAATTTGTTTCATTTTTTCAGTCTAATTTTTGCTTTGATAACAATTTACTAAAATCAAAAAATATTTCTTTAAAGAAAAAACAAAATAATTAATTTATTACTTTTATATATAGATGTATAATACTTTCAGTAAAGTAGATTGCAATACATTAACTTTAAATGGTACAGGATAATTAAAACAAAACTGAAGCATGTGGAGATTAAGACATGTTTCAAGAAGATTATAATACTTATATTTTATAGTATTCTGGAATTGGTAAGATTTTACAGCAGCGCCCGCTTTAGGGGTGGGCAACCCGGACATTTGTCCGGGGCGCCATTTTGGCTTAAAGTGAGAGAAAAATATTGATGTTTTAAATACCCAATTAATAGCAAATTTCACATATCGATTTTTCATTCGCTACAAATTTATAGTGCGTAGCGTATTTATATTGTTTTTGTCTAAAAGCTAAAAATATTTACATTATTACTGAAAGATTAACACAAAATTTGTAAAGGACGCTGCTTGAACTTGTTTGAACATGCGTATACTTCTCTGAACAGAATAACATTAGAACGGGAGCAGAGCGCGGCTTCAAGTTGTGTTTGAACATGCATAGACTTGCTTATTACCTCTAATTATAAGTGGTTTTATTATACAATAGCATTATTCTCAGTGATAACAAGTGAAAGTTCATAATATTTAATTCAGTGCGATTTCTTAATTTTTAAAGGCAAGTATATTTATAATTAAACTGTTGATTAGTTTGATAGATACTAGTACTAAATCTAATCGATTTTATCAATTGGATTATCGACGAGTTTATGGAATCGACAAAATGAAAGTTTTAAATAAATATTTAATTTATCCAAAAAGGCTGTTTCTTGAATCAGTAAAATATTGTATCAAATTTGAATGTATTCTATAGGTATAATTATTTATATTATTGTTTCATAAAAATAATTATTTGAATCAATAATATAAGACATTTATTAAGTTCATTCTTCGATAACACGCGTTTTATAATAATATATTTGAATAATTGAACTGAATAAAATCTCAAAATCAAGAATTATAAAATTGCTTTTAATGATTATTTATGATTTGCTGAAATATTTCTTATTATAAAATAGATATATAATAATTAGACTTTCATTAGTTCCACAGGATACGAAAAATATTTTGAACATGATCTGTTCTCTTTCAAAGAAAATTATTAAAAGTTGGAAGCAGCTCGGCGAAAGCCGATGCTTCGGAATGCTTTGGAAGCGCATGAAATTTCCAAGTCATAGTCAGGCCCAAAAATCATTACTAGTAATGAACCAAAGGTTAAAGCGTTGTAAAACTATAGATGCGGTTGCTCAAAGAATTATTAATGCCGAAACAAATCATTGGAACGAGGTGCTTCTAAGAATCGTAGCAATTACTAAAATGCTTGGTAAAAGTGGTCTAGCTTTTCAAGGTACAAGTGACAAATTGTTTTAAAATAATAACGGCGATTTCTTAAAAATAGTTGAGTTGCTATCCTAGTTTGATCTCATTAGGAAGAGCACATCGGTAGAGTGATCTCAAAAAAGAAGAGACTGAAGCTCCACTCCCTCAGGAAAAATATATAAAACGAGATAATAGATCTGCTGCATCAAAGTGTAAAATCTCATATTATTGATGAAATAAAAAAAAACCAAACATTTTTCCATAATTTTAGACTGTACTCCTGACATTATGTAGGTAGGGTAAATGGCTTGTATTCAGATGTTTCAATCTATAAATTTAAGATTGATGTTAAAATTAATATTAAAGAAAGCTTTTTAGGCTTCTTATCAATAGAAAGATCCATAGGAAAACAAGTGTCTGTTATTATAATTGGAGAATTTTATGATATGGGTTTAAATTTGCAGGATATCATAGGGCAGGGTCCAATAATTCGACGTTTCCAATATGAGGGACAATAAAGCAGGAGTGCAATCTAGAATTAAACAAAATAATTCGCGAGCATTCTATGTTCCGTGTAGTAACCACTCTCTCACTCTTCTTAAGATATGGTAAAAGTATCCTTGGAAGCCGCTAATTTCTTCAAGATGGTTCAAAAATATATATTTATTTTCTTCGGGATCTACTTTTCGACGGGCAATACTTTTAAAACACGTTCAAGGTTTAACTTTGAAACATTGAGTGACACTAGTTGGGAAAGGAGGATAGAGCCTTAAAGCCTTTGAGATTCCATTCGGGAGATGTATCCGACGCCTTGCTAAGCATTTACGAAAACCAAGAAAGTAATTGATAATTTAATAACACCTCGGGTTTATTAAATTGTATTAACAGTTTAAGTTTTTGTGTTCATTAGTTATTTAACATAAAATACTACATTACATTAATCTAACAAGTAAGTTCATGCAAACAAAATATTTTGATCTAGCCTCTGCACTTGATCTTTTACAAAACTGCAAAATATTTTTTAAGAATCTTCGATCGGATTCGTCCTTCGATGAAACTATTATTCATGCACAAGAACTTGCTACCGAAATCGATGCGGAGGCTAATTTTGGATCAACAATAACAATGTTAGAAGAAAAAGGAACTTTTCATACGAAGCACGAGATGAACCCGCCAAAGATCCAAAAGAAAAATATAAAATAGTGTTTTTATTTTTATTTTACAATGAATCACGCATTAAATGCACTAGACGCTAGATTTTAACTTGGTAATCATAGTAACTACTTTCGATTCTTATATAATATATACAATTTAAATACCACGTCCAAAGAAATACTGCTAAAACACTAAGAATTTAGAATATATTTTAACTGATTCTGTTGACATAAATGAGATAGAGTTAGCAGAGGAAATTTCAACAGTATCTGCGGTTTTGGGCAAAAAAGAAAGCCTAAATAACGTACTGAGCTTAATTATAAAGTTAAATTCTGCCCCAAACCTTATTATTGTTTAAAAATATTGCTAACAATACCGATAACTTTACCACGTGGCGAAAAGGGTTTTTCTATGTTAAAATTATATGCTTTTATTACAATTTAAATAAAATGGTTTTTATTAAAAATAAAAAATACGTAACTATTTTAAATATATATATATATTCTTAAGGGGTGATAATTTGGCTTTTTGTGTGGGGCGTCGTAACCGCTAGAGCGGGCGCTGTTTACAGCTGTATCAACCTACTAAAATATCGAAGTATGAAAATCTGTAGCATGCGAGAAATTCTATACCAGACTTGAATCCTACTCAGAACTGTGGATGAAAAATTGAGATGCTATTTCAATCAGCTTTTTTTAAGAAAAATTCCTTATTTTATTTTCTTAACTGATTAAATTCTCATGTTCTTTATTGCCCAGGGAAATTGATTAAAACAATTTTTTAACTAAATTATTATGATAATAATCTACGAGATGTTATTTCTAAAGTAAAGACTGTTTCATTATAAAAAAATAATTTATTCAGAAAACTTAATATTTTTTATTTCTCTTAAACTAACATACCTTACCACTACTTCTCTATAAAATCGTCACATGAATTAAGGCATTTATCGTAGCGATACATAAGCTTCAATATACCCTCGTTGAATTCTTCTGCCGCCAGCCCATTTAGCCACTAATTAACATCATTTTTAACTTCATCGTCAATCGCGAATTGCTTACTACTCAAAAATACTTTCAATTTCCCAAACAAATGGTAATCAGAAGGAGCTAAGTCCGGACTATATGGTGGGTGATCGTAAATTTCCCATCCAGATGTTCTCAGTAAATCATGTGTCACACCCGCAACATGTGGATATGCATTATCGTGCAGCAGGACGACGTCGTCGGTCGGCCGCCCACGTTGCCGATTTTGAATAGCGTGGTGTAACTTACGTAGAATTTCGCAATAGGCTTCTGCATCTATAATCGTTCCACGTGGTATGAAATTAATCAACAGTATGTCAAATCGACCCCAAAAGTCTGTAGCCATCAGTATGCGTCCAAACGGTTGTGGCTTGACCTTTGTTGATCTGGTTGGTGATTGAGGATGACGCCATTCACTTGACTGGCGTGTCAAGTACCATGAATACGAAATCTGGCGTAAATACGAAATCCATATTTTAGCGGCATTAATAATTGAATTAAGGAACTCAACGCCTTTTTCTGTGTCGCGCTCAAAAATTCCAAAGTAGATCCCTTTCGCATTTTTTGTGACCTTCTGTTAAGACATGCGGCACCCAAGTGCAAAAATCTATCTAGCCTAAATGGTCATGAACCATGCGTCAATAACAGCTTTTGAAACACCAGGAAAGAGAAGGCCCAGGTCGGAAACCGTAGAGCGACGATCTTTTCTGATTTCTTCATCGACGCGTTTCAACAAGTCCTCGGTGATTATCGAGGGCCTTCACCCTCGAATGAATGAATGTTCTTCATCATTCACACTAATTCTGTTATTTCTAAACCTTTCATACGACTTTCGGACGTTTCTTTGATTCATTAAATTATCACTGTACACAGCAAACAATTTCTTTCTTTTTCTGTTTAGCCTCGGGAACCACCGTAAGGTATTACTTTAGAGCATGATACGTATGAATGTAAATGAAGTGTAGTATTGTACTGTCTTAGGTCGACCGATCCTGAGATGGGTTAATTGAAACCCAACTACCAAAGAACACCAATATCCACGATACACGGTTTAACGTTTTGATGATTTAAAATACATATGACTCCACATATTTCACAGTTCTAAGGTTCAAATCCTAATAAAGGTTGTTACTTTTATATGGATTTGAATACTAGATCATCGATACCAGTGTGTTTTGGTGGTTGGATTCAGTTGACCATACATCTCAGGAATGGTTGACTTGAGACTGTACAAGACTATACTTTATTTACATTCATATATATCATCCTCTGAAGTAATACCTTATGGTGGTCTGGAGGCTAAACAGAATAAGAGAGAGAAGGTTCACCAACCTCAAGTAGAGACATTTTCCAGTGGTCTTTACTTTAGAGATATCCCTCATGTAATGATTATATTTAAAATAATTTTACAATTCTTTGGTTATCTACAAATATATAACACTATTTACTTTATAACATAGTTGTGACACAATATGGATTTAATACGTTTCTGTAATATTTACATCTCTGCATATTTTAAGTTCTAATAATTGTAAATTCAAAATGTTGAATCATTTACCTAATTATAAATTCTGAAACAATTCGTGAACTTTTTAGACCATTTGATGATTTCAACATAACAATTATAAAATATTATTCTTCAAAACATAACATAAGAAATCCATTTCTAAAATATAGTGTATAATAAAGGAATTCACAAATCAATAACCAATGTTTTAACAAAAAAAAGATCATAGCACTGATATTTTTGTTTACATAGGTAAACTACATACATCAATATTACACATTAATTAATAAAACTTCAAATGATTTCTTAATGAATTCATAAATAAAATTTTACACATATGGACAGAAAATAAGTTTTATTACAAAACTAGAATTTATTATAAGCTTCAGTTGAAACCTTTTAAATGATAAAATTATTTTTATTGTGTAAAATAAGAAGTCATAATCGTAAATATAATTACCACTTGTTTAACAGATTCTTTATTCTTTGGAAACAAAACCTTGACACATTTCTAGTAAAAAAAAAAAAAAACAATTACATTACTTTGTTCTTCAAAATTATCAGACTAAGGAAAGATTTATTCAGTTTTGATTTGCTAAATATGCAAAATGAAACTTAAACTATCTGCTTTTAACTTGTATAAAATACAGGAAATTTTAAAATATGAAAAAAATTATATAAATTATATAAATTTTAAATATGAATATATTGTGAGTAAAGTAAGCATATAATCACCAATAAATACAAACTATTAGTTAAACTTTATATTAAATTAGTACAGTGCTGTATTTAGTGACTAGCCACAAAGATGTTAAAAAATTTTAATTTTGACTAAACATATTTTATATTTGTAATAACTTTGTATTTTACAGTGTAACTTTAAACATTTTAATTTTAATCAACTGATGATGAGGAATTCTCGAAAGTGCTACATAAGGGAGAATAAAAAAATAAGGTAAGAGCTCTTATTAGTTTTTGTGGTGTGTGGATTACTGAATTTTGTTTTTGGTTTTGAATATATTATATATTTTATGATTATTATTTATTTTATTTTCTATGTTTTAGAATAATAAATTGTACCCCAATGGGTAGGTTTAGTGTTAAACTTGTCATCACAAATCAGCTGATTTTGAAATTGAGCGTTCTAAGTTTCAAATCCTAGTAGAGGCAGTTACTTTTATATGGATTTGAATACTAGAATACTGGATGAATACATGGCTACCAGTGTTCTTTGGTGGTTGGGTTTTAATTAACTACACATAACAGAAATGGTCAACCGACACTGCACAAGATTAAACTTGTTACAATCATACTTATCCTCCTCATTCATCCTCTTTAGTAATAATTTACGGTGGTTCTGGAGGCAAAACAGAAAAAGAAAGAATAATAGATTTTATAAGCAAGAAAATAGATATTTATAAGACATTTTTACATTTGTTAGTCTCTTAATATTCTTGTTGAACTGCGAACAAGTAACAATAAGTTACAAGCATGTAATTGTGCAAATAAATCTTCACATGTAATTTTATTGTTTCTTTCATAAAGCGATTTTAATTCTAGAAATAATGTAAAATAATGTTAAGTTAGAATGGAGAGCTTAATTTTTATCAGTTAAATTAAATGCAGTTAATTCCTAATTATGAACAGTTAAATTTGCTTTTTCAATTTATTACTATTGTTTTTAAAATAAATTTTTTGTTTGTAACAATCATTAACATATTACCAGTTTATTATTTTTTTTCTATTGTAATTTTAACAAACATCCCAACTATAAGAGTGATTTAAATCTTGAAACTCCCTTTACGAATCATGAGACCTTGCCGATGGTGGGGGAGCTTGCGTACTCAGTGATACAGAGTAGCTGGACCGAAGGTGCAACCATGTCGGAG
>JAAAKQ030471294.1:0-16237 GCA_010016005.3 Zanna intricata | reverse complement strand
CTATATTTATTTATTCATTACTTTATTCCTGTCCATAAAATCGATTACAGAAAAAAGAAATATCATATTTTATCACACATGTGTTTTTACACTCAAAGCGATATTTATAGCTTTGAATTTCTTATTTCTGAAGATCGTTAATAACATTAGAATGCCGCAGTAGGTACAGTACAAAGAATGGAATTGTTATTTTTACTTGATCAATTGATATTAATTTTTTATAACTGTTCTGTCTTTGTTTTATTCAGAAACTTGTGAAATTTTTTTTTGATAGTGGACAAAAACGTATATTACAATTTATATTTAGCTTTAATTTTGGTATTTTCAATCTTAAAAATACATATATGAAAATTTCCTCTATTGCACATTATTTACAAAAATACTTAATAAAATATAAAATAAAAGGAAAGAATTTTCTATGAAATATAAAACAACAAATTATTTTTATATTTTGTTTTTTATGTGCAAAAAGCTAAATTATTTATTAACAAAGGTAACATTATATGAAAAAGAAGTGAATGAGAGGAAGGAAGCCATACAGCAAGAAAAATATAGAACAGATCTCACAAGCCACTATTTCACTACATTATTTTCTTTGGTTTATAAATTAATACTAAATCAAATACTAAGGTCCCGAGTTCGAACCCCGGTCAGGAAGGGCATTTTTCATACACTACAAAAATTACATTTGATGTTCGTTCCTACGCGCAAACCTCAGGATTCTGTAGTGAATTTCATCAAGCAGAAAACTAGAAAAATTGTTTTGACATGAGTAGGATGGAGTGTAAGGGATTCAAATTTTTCCATTTCTCTTTATTAATATTATGCATGTAAAACAAAAATTACTATGAACCTAAAGTCTCATTATATTTTTTTTTCTAAGTTTTACACACCCAGTATTCAGCGAACTGTAGACATTTATTTTTTTTTAAATCGGTCGCTGGTTTTCATTTTAACGAGAAATGTAATAGTACCTTCCTTCTAGTAAAAATTAACTGCAATGAAAAATTTTGCTGCAAACGAGCTTTCTTTTTTTATATCAGTTAAAGCAACAAAATGCCAAAATCTAAGAAAAACCAAGTGTCTTTAAAATTGTTAAATAATTTTAACTAAATTTAGTGAATTTAAAAGTAAACAATACTCGTAAATTAAATTTTACAAAAACCTTTTTTAAAACTACATTTTTATATAACGATTTTTATTTATTTCTCTCTGTAGTCCTACAATTTAAACAATGCTATGATAAATATTGAATTTTAATCAAATGAAGCATAAGCATATTATATAAAATGATCTTTAAGGTAAGCTTTCCCAATTTATTTAGCTTTCGTAAATATTTAGCTATATTTTTTGTACGTACAAATAAATAAAACTAGGTTAACCGAGTTTGAATCCCGCTCAGGCATGTCATTTTTCACACACGCTACAATTCATTCATTTCATTCCTCTGAAGATATACTTAATTGTGGTTCTGGAGGTTAAAAAAAAGGTTAATTGATAAAATTACTTTCTAAAAAGGAAACGAAAACTGTAGTTGAAAATATATGCTTTGAAAAATGTATCATTATTTTTGTCTATGACATTTAATTTTGCATTCAACAGACATACATTTAATTAGGTTTAAAATTTTTAAACGCTTCAGTTATTTAGAATAGGGTTTTTAATTCCATACGATAAAAATAAAGAATAATCTATCCCTAAGACGTTCAAACAGAGTAAATGTATAACATTTTATTATAGAATGAGCTAATGGCCAACTCGACTCAGTTAGGCGCCATTGTACAGATACGTTATTGTTAAAGGTTTTTGGCGTTGGAATTATAAAGGCGAAACTCGTAAGAAAACGTTCAAAGTGTTCAGAATCGGAGGGGTGAAAAAAGAAGGGTGATAAGTAGTAACGGTGAAGAAGGAAAGAGAAGGGGCCGACGCGTAAAGCAATTGTCTCGCCCCGGGGAGCAGGGAGCAAGGAACAGAGCAGGGATCATTTTCGCTTGCTCCTGCTATTCTTACATTTTATCCGCCCGATGCTCGGAAACGGGGAATTTTCCGAGCCGCCGCCTTGTTCCATTACAAGACGCCGTCTGCAAGTTTTCCCACACTTAGCGTTAACGGACAGCCAGCCGCTCCGCGTTTAGTTTTTCCTACTTTACTTCATTTCTTTACATTAAACTCGCCCATTAGTACTCAATTCTAGATTTTCCGCTGAACAGTTTTGCCAACTGAATTAACTTCCTCTTTCGTTATTTGTTACTTTTACTAGTCTACTGCAATTTGCTTTGTAACCGACTCTGTCAAAACAACACTGCTAATTGAAAAACACTTTTTGCAGAAGAAAAAATTACTCGTCTGAAAAAAGAAAATTCATTAACTACCCGGTAAAATAAACAATATCATTTCATTTATAAAATAAAGAAAACAATCTTAAACTTGATTCTATTACTTGACAAATTCAATAAATTATCGAAAAGATTACTAATTTATAAAAAAGAACAATAAAAAGAGATTAATTTAAAAAAAAAAAGATGCAAGAACCAATTACATAAGGTTGGTAATATTTGTTAATTCTTTCGTCATTTTTTACCTACAAAAACAAAAAATCTGATATGGATAGCACATGACTTCCTTGTACGCCATTAAATTACGTACACACATTTTTTTTTAAATTATTATTTAGTGTAAAAGTCTTTTTACAATTAGAGGTTAATAATTATTGATAAATCAATATATTTAAATTTAAAAATAAAGGAGTTGAAGTCGGATTTGAATCGACGTGCCTTCTTTCCCTTTTAAGATCCAAATATTTTATTTGGCTATAACACTGGAATCAGTGAAAATAAGCACCACTTTAACAAGTATATCGATGAGAAGCTCTTAATAAGAGTTTATTATTGCAATTAAAGAAAAATTCCAAAATCCAATTATTGTTGGAATTTGTTTTTTTGGACACTTTTGGTTCAGTCAATTGCAATAAAAAGGGGAAGTGCAGAAGGGGAAGATATTACAAGAATCCTATATCCAAAATAATTTCAAAATCCTACGACTAATCATTTTTTAGTTATGCGAGAATCGAAATACGTCAGACGTCACACCGAAACCAGTCAAAATGGATTCAGGGATGGTCAAAATGAATTTTTCATTAAAATATGTAAAACAAAGTTTATCGAGATCAACAATACTTCCTTTACTTCGTACAAGGAAGTAAAAACACATGCACAAGAGGTTATTGGATACATTTTTTCTCACAATAAATTTTATTAATAAAAGTTGGTACTTTTTTTTACTGAAATGCATTAATAATGAAATAAAATGTAAAACAAAATAAAATGAAAACAAATAAAATTTTTCAGTATTTTACTAAAACTTGATAATTTCAACATAACTCTGCAATTTTTAAATAATATTAGTAATAATAAAAACAAGTAAAAGTAATAAAAATATCTAACTTTGAGGAAAATATTTTATTTTGATTACGTAATAAAAAATATTTGATCTTACATTTACAAAGTAAATATGATAAATGTAACCAAAACTTAAAGTAAAAAACATTAAACCACAGAAAAATAAACCTTAGTAATAGATTAATATTATTTTGAACTACAGAAAGAAAAGTTTTACAGTTATTTACATCAAATTGAAAAGACAAAACATTAAAAAAAACTTGCAATCAATTATAATCTATAGATGCAAGAAAATTAATAAAAGTAAAAGAGGTATAAATAAAAATAATTATACCAATAACAAAAAAAAAAATTCATTGCTAAGGAAACGTACAAGAGATAAATATTAAAAATCAGGACTGCCAGTGAAAAAAGATTGTTGACAAACAATCCTCTTTAATATAGGATAATTGAAGAGCATGCAAGAGAACATTTTGTGTGTAGCATAATTTTTTTTTTTCAGATTTTTTAAATTTATTTAAAAGTTTATAAATATTTTTATAGCCTATGATACTCCCGGTAAAGTAAGGATTCCATCGTCGGGTCATACATCTACATCCGTTCAGTCATTAACCTGCTGCGGTGGAACAAACATACATACATATACCCTAAATACATTATACTCCTTTTTCGGGAAGTCGTGTAAACAATTATTAGAATATAAACCACAATGAGTACTTTTTTTTAAATATTCTAATTTTTTAAAGGTCTAAATTTATTGTACTAAAAACAGCTGTTTTTAATTTTTATAAATTCTTAGATTTTTTTTGTTATTGTATGTCATAAACTTTATTAAATTAATTTCCTCTGGATCTATACGTTTTTATATAAAATTTACGCATTTATTAGTCATTTAACAAAGTTATTTTACTAAAAACATAAAAAAATGTTTTTCGTCACTGAATTTTTCTGTTTTACGTTGAATATCATAAAAGAAAAACGGGAAGTACAATTCTGGGACCTATTTTATTCAATCTTTCAGATCAGAAAACAAGAAACCATCGAGTTTACCAGTAACGTAGTGAAATTTCATCGGGGAAACAGAAATCAGCTCGAAATTTTTCGCTAGCCGTAACTCAATAACAAACCAAAGTTAATAATCAGTTTCCAGATTAGTTCCATTTCATTTTGAATAACCTGCACAGACGTATATTCATACAGCCTTTAACATTCCCGGTAACATAAGGTTTCCAATGCGAGGTCATATATCTAAATCGGTTCAGCTGTTGAACTGCTTAGAACAAACATACATACATACATGCTTACACCGTAAATATATTACATTCCTTTTTAGGCAATTGTCTAAAAAGTACATTTGTACCTAATTACTGAGAGCGTATATTAAAATTCTAAGGTATAATATGCTTGGTAAGATGTGGAAAAGCTTTTCCATCAAATTCAATTTCAAGTTACCAACAATATTTTTTGTAATTAATTGCAATTAAATCAAACGGTTTAAAAATTCTTCTCTTATATTCCTTTGTTTTTTAATACTTTTCACAAATAAATATCCCATAGTTCCACATACACACATTTCATATCATCATAAGCAATCGTTATATTTTCATTTTGTGTCTACTCAAATAACGCATTTTCGTATCAACACTTTTTTATTTCATTCTTCAATAAATACAAAGAAACCAGCAAAATCCTACCATTAATACGTTAAAAAATCATAAATTTCAATTACAGACAACTCATTTTTTTTAATATTGTAATAAGAAGATAATTTAATCGTGCTTTATGAATATTCACAAGTACATAAAACTCAGCTCGAATCGTGAATGTATGTGTGTGTGTGTTTTAACTTTGATAAAATCAGATTAAGTCTGTCGATATATAATTGTTGCAAGTTACTGGAATACATTTTCAGTGTGAGGAAACTCAAAATAGCGCAGCGCATGGCACATTAAACGTGATAAGTTTCTCTCTTAATCAATTACTCTCTCACTCTTTCTCTCTCTCTCTCTCTCCATGTTTACTTTATTAGATACAATTTCTCTGCTGTCGCGTCAACGACATTGCATTAGTATTTAATGGATAGCCGAATAATCAACACACAGATTGACTCAGTGAAGTCCAACTCATCCTATGCCCCCCACACCATTCCATATACCTTGATGTGATGCTTGATTAACGCCTGATAATAAACGCTTAATTAAAACTTTGATTAATAACCGCCAAATTGGATGTTAAATTCATTAGGGACGCGCGGGCATAATGGAATAAATTGAGGATTCACCCGGCGTCCCGCTCTAGTATCCCCCGCATTACCTCGCTTCTACCACCTCACTCCTCACCGCTTTCCCAAAGGCAACCCTGTTCAGCGTTGGATAACGATGTTAAATTTTGAATTCCATACCGACAGCAGCCTCGTTATATACTCATTCAACTAGTGTTAACCGCCACCGCTAGAGTTCTCTCAGTTCGTTCTATCCTTCCTTGACAGAGCTTCTAACATCGCATTATCCAATCTAGAATACTAAAGTGGTAACAACCTGGTAACCCCTCATCTTCCCTTCTCTTTATTTACTCCATATTCCTCTCTTTCTCCCTCCTTATTCATATGCCTGATTTAACAATATTTAACAAATTTCTAAGCTATCTCAACAGAATAATTTAAATGGATAAAACAATGTATAATCTAAATTCATAAAATAATTTAACGATGTAGCGAGTAACTTTTTTATTTATTTATTTTATTTTTTTTACATTAATGTAAAATTTTACATTTATTAATGGTGGAATAAATAATTTTATTATAATAGATGACGATATTAACAAAACTATATTAAACAAGAATATGTCATTTTTATTATTAGGTAATATTAATGCTAAATTACGTGAGAAATACAACTTTTTTTTTGCAATAAAAAATTTAAAAAAAAAAAAGAAATGACACATTCATAATTTACCTTCTTTATTAATGCATGATTATGTTGATAATGAATGATATGTTGACTTATCCTACTAATCTGAAGTTTTAATAACCCAAATGTAATGAGTGTTAATGTTTATTGACCGAAAATCTATTCAGCATACTTTCAGCAAAATTAAACTTTTCATAAATGTTAATCGATTCGACAGATCGGAAAAAGTAATTTTGATTAATGTTTTTATTTCACATACTTGTTCTGAGAAAAAATTTTAGAGGTATCACAAAATCACTGGTCCCACGAGGTACAAGTTGAAATATAACAAAATAGGTTTTACAAATTTTTCTCACAGTCATCATTTATTAATCGAATTGAACATCCCGGCCAGTAGAACTTATAATAAAATATAATTACATTACATATACAATGTTGTCTCAAAAATAACGGATAAAAAACGTTCTGGATAAAAATTTAGAATTATCATTCTAAAAATTTTTCTAATAAAACAGTATAATTGGAAAACTGTATTTCTATTATTGGAGCCAGCAGCTTTTGAATATAGTGTTCATCTTTATTGCTGTACTGGAGTCTTATTCTCTTCAATTACTTTTGATAACGCAGAGAAATGAATAGAATCATGCCTTTTTAAAAAAATAAAAAAAAAGTTCTGTAGTAATAAAGAAACTCAAATTTTTTCAAAAATTGGTCTCTATTGAATACCCAACTAATATTTTTTTCCTAAAATTTTATCCTCTGTTCTTTTCATGTTAAAATATTTATATAAATATGCGTATGAGAGCTTAATTCCAATTGTAACAATTCACTATACGACTCATAAATATTATGTTAATTATAATTTATATTACTAAAAATTAAAATTTTTAAAAATTCTTTATTAAATTTAAATTACTTTTATTCTTAGAATAATAAATTTTAATATTTTTACCTTAAAAGTCAGAAATCATTTATTTATTCATTATCATTCCTCTCCTCTTTTTTATATAACTTCGTAACTACATTTTATTTTAAAAAAAAAAAAATTCTTATGTCAACTTAATGTTTGAATGTTTGAAAAAATTCTTATGTCAACTTGATGTTTGGATGCCATCAGCGTTTTTGGAGAATAAAGTATATGAAGAATAAAGGTTAATGCGGCAAAGTCCAACCACGTGACGTTCACGATGTGGAGAGTACATTGCCCTGCGGTTCGGTTTGATTGTCAGGATACCTCAAGTTAGTACGATACGGTACCTGAGCTTTTACCTTGATCGCCGTTTGATGTGGAGGGATCATATTAGGGAGCAGAAGAAGTTAATTGAATTTAAGCTTAAGATGATGTATGGGTGTTGGGTAAAAGATCACAACTTTCTTTGTCCAGCAAGGATCTACTCTAAAAGGCTTTCTTGAAACCGATCTGGACGTACGGTAGAGTTGAACTCTGAGGAACGTCCAGTAACAGCTACATGAAGGTTATTCAACGGTTTCAGGAAAAACTTCTACGGAACAAAACCCACGCGCCGTGGTTCGCAAGGAATTCTGAGATCTACCATTACATAGGCATTTTATACGTTCGAGAGGAAGTTGGACGTCTAGTTTCAAGATATGTGTCCAGGTTGAATGTTCATATTAATCATCTTGCTTTGAATATGCTAGACAACAGCGAGGTCGTTAGGAAACTAAAATGCTCAATGTGCTTGGTCTCGTTTATGATCCGTTATTATGATCCGGTTTGGCGTCTTGGTGCTCACATTATTGTTTCTTGGCTGTTTCAATGTTAATTTTTCGTTCACTGTCGTATTTAAACGTTTTTATTTATTTTGTTGTTTTAATGTTAATGTTGACTTGACATTCATAGACACTATCAAATGTTATATTATTTATGTTATACTACTAGTTGTTTGTTTTGTTAAACTACTATTCGTTAAAAATAGTATGACATTACTATTTGTTTCTAATGTCACACTATTTTTATATTACTTGAGGATTATCACTGGGTGGTCCTTTTTCACGTGATAGTCAGTCATACAAGTTACTTATAGATTCATTGTAGAAGCTGATCGTAAGTAAATGAAGGAATTCAGAAAAAAAACTTAATTGTTAAATCTAGTAACATCATCAAAGTTTCTAATATATCTAGTTCTGACACAATTTTTTGTTACAGTTTCTTTTAGAAGTGAAGTTCCCAAGTGATCGAAATTAACATTTTAATAACTTATCACTTTGTAATAACAATTTTTAAAAACAGTAACTGCTTTGGTAAAATAATTTTTTTTAGTAATAGAAATTAAAAAATCAGAGTATTTCTACGCAAATTTTAATATAAATGTGTTTATCTGTAGATAAGTGGTTTTCTAGTTGATTTAAATGTATAATAAATCTATGAAATAAATTGTAAGTGATATCACATCGTTACTGAGGAAACGATAATAATTTGGGTGTTGAAGTATGAACATAAAATTATATTGAAGAGAAATATAAGAGAGGGATGAATTTTCGGGTTGTATTAATATAATGTAGGCCAATATATATATATATATATATATATCACAAGATTAATATAAATTGTAATAATACCATCGATTTCGCAGTAATATTCACTACCCGTGCGTTGGGGTAGAAATATAAGAATGTGGGAATTAACCACCTGATCGAAACCAAGGGTTGGCTAATTTATCACACAAGAGAACTGTCTTTATGTCATTTAATACTTGTTCATTCAATTCATTTCAAACAACCCCATCAGAAAAACACCCTTAAATGAGTTGTATATATATATCTGTTACATATCAACAGCTGTATAGGCTACACATGAGAGTAAATTACATCTAGATGAAGTCTGATGAATTAGTTAGTTAATGGGTTGAAGTCGGTTAAATAATTTAAGTAATTATTTAAAGAAAGGAAGAATTAGCTAATTTATTTATAATTAAAGACACTTCAATACAAATAAAATTGAGTTTTCGAAAGCTTTTTAATTATGTTGTACAGTGTAAATGTTTTAAATAAAAATAATTTTCCAAGCTATATAATCTGGCGTTCTTTAATAGAAAATTGTGTTTGTGTTCAAAAAAAAAGAATAATTATCAGTATATAAAAAGTATAAAGTAGTAAGCAGTAGTAATAATAAAGTGGTATATAAAAAAAAGTATATATATAAAAAGAATTTGAACCTGGGTCACAAAATTAGTTTATTAGAATGAAGGTTTAAAAAAGATTATTTTTGTAATAAACCGAAATTGAATAATTAGCAATAATTGATAATTTTTTATAATTATTAGCAATAATTGATAATAATTTTATCAATAGTGGTGCAGAAACTTCATTAAAAATCAGTGCCTAATATTGATATTTCTTCAAAGTTGAAATTTGTTCAAAATTCTTTTATGAAAGTTTTCAATGATAAGACCATTAAACTGTTATCTCCCTCCAACATTCTTAAAAGTTTGTTCATATCTATTTGATTTGTTTCTTTGAGATAAGTTTTGTTTAACTAACGTATAAAGAGGCGTAATACGGCGGGAAATATAAACTTACGATTAAAATATTTTAAAAATAATTTTACGCTTACTCTATTTGCAAGAACGGACAACAGATATTATTTATTTACTTTTTATAACAAATTTGTCTTTATTTTTTATCCATAAAAAATTTAATTATGAAAAGTAGCTTTATGTAATTTCTAAGTTAATTTTTTTTTAACTATGGCATAGTTGGTATATAATATTATTTATATATAAATAAAATGAGATTCAATCATACCAACAATTCGTCGTCATTCTCTTTTCTAGCATATTCGGTCATTCGACAATCCTCAGGAAAAATTATTCTTCAATTTGAGGTTATTAAAATATGTTAAAAATATAAAATGTTAAAATCACAACAATTGGTGGTCATAGTGTGAAATTAGCCATGTCTGTTATGTAAGAAGGTCGTAGTTGTTACAGCTGATATCAACTCCTAGATGACAGAAGTAACTAATTTTATTCTATAACAACCAGTTATTGTAATTTTAACATTTAATAACTTTAAAATATTTTAATTTTTATAAACTCAAACTGATGAGTAACTTTTCCTGAGGATGGTCGAATGACCGAAAGTACTAGAAAAGAGAACGCGAACGAATTGTTGGCAAGATTGAATTTCATTTTATTTATAAATAAATTTTTTAATTTAATTATAGTCTATCATCATTACTGTTCATTTAAAGATTAATAAGATATTTTCAGAACATTCTTCTTTAGAAAGTAATTCATTTTACCACATTTATTAAAAAACTAAATTGATGGTCCATAAAAATAGAGTTGGACAAACATTTAGAAAAAGTTTATACAGTTTGCGCAATACACTTGATTATTACACACACCCATCGAGTCAAATCTCGATTTTTCCATGTACATCAAGTAAAAAGGATAACGTGAAATAATTTAAAATAATAAAATTATTTTAAATTAATTTTGAAATAATAAATACGTGTATTTATTTTTCTTCATAACTGTTAAGCCGCTAATTATTTTTTCTCCATAATAAAACATTAAAAAGGTATTTTTACTTCCTTATAAAAAGTAAAGGAAGTATTGTGATCGTGAAAAATTACGGTTATTAGATTTCAAGTGAAATATCTATTTTCACCATCCCTGAATTTATTTTGACTACTTTCGGCATGTTCTGTACGTTTGTACGTATGTGCGTATGTATCTCGCATTATCTCGCATAACTCAAAAACGATTACCCGTATGATGTAAAAATTTTGGATTTGTGACTGTTGTAATTTATCTAATTGCGCTTTTAATTGACTGCCCTTTTAATTGCAGTCGATTAGACCAAGTGTCAAAAAAAACCAAAAATTCAAAAAATTTGGATTTTGGACTTTTTCTTAATTGCAATAAGTCCTCATTGCTTTCAATGAGGACTTAAACGTACATCGTAACTGATACATATTTTTATTGGTTTCAGAGTTATAGCAAATAAAATTTAATTAATGAATTATTTAGATCTTAAAAGGGAAAGATACATCGGTTCGAATCAGACTTCAACTCCTTTCTTTTTTTTTAAATTTAAAAATACTGATTTATTTACAATTATTAACCTCTGATTATAAAAAGATTTTTACGATAAGTAATAATACAAAAAAAAAGAAAGAAGAATTATGGAATATCAGAAGTTATTAATGAAATAAAATTTTATGCACTATTCATTTTTTTTTTTAAATGTGCACATAAAATTTAATAGGCGTACAAGGAACTCATCTGGTGTCCACATCAGATTCTTTCAATACCCTACATTTTATGAAATTTTTTCCAGCTATCATTTGATATTTTAGGTTTTATTCAATTAAAAATGTACCATTATTTTTAGCAATGAGAGAAATTCAGTGTTTACAAAAGAGTTACCATTTTTCAGGTCCAGTTTTTAAAGTATGCGAAATCTAGGTACTATGTCTTCTTTATCAAGGTGCATCATAGATTATCTAGAAATACACAAAATACTGCTTTCTTATTTTTCATTATACAACATATAGTAAATTATAGAACATATCTGCGACGTTATTTATTTATTTGTATTAAAGCTCTGGCTAAATTTCATTAATTTAAAAAGATTAAGAATCATTTTCTGTAAATATTACTAATAAATATTCATTGTAAGGAGCAAAGATTTAAATAGTTAAATTAAAATAATAAAAAAATAAATATACTTAGATTTTTTATTATAACTATCAGATAAAAATAATTATATTCAAATAAGTTTAATGCAACCACAAAATTTAACCTCATATACGTGGAAGAAGCACAAAAGGAACAGGGAAAAGATAAAAAATATCGAAATAATTTCTGTAATGAAATATATAATAGATTAAACCACAAACCATCGCAATCGACTGACAAATATACACACATATATATTAATATTATTTAATGCATAATTTAAACTATAAGTTAAACTATATTTATTAAAAGTTGAGACAAGACGTAAACAGAAAATATACTCAAGCTAATTACTATTTCATGTAAATAAAAAGTATAATTTTTTTTTTTATTATGCGTTTAGTGAATTGATTTAGACATTAGGAGATTTATATAACGTGAATTAAAATTTCCCAGAATAAAGATTAAAATTCTATTAACTAGTGAAAGATTTTTGTTCTGCAGTTGGTAGGAATCAGCTGATATTTCGTAGTTACTGTTCAATTGTCTTTTATTAATTTTTATAATTTCGTTGAGAATATTGAGGTTTAAATATACAACATAAGAACAAGTACTTTTATATTCCAATGTTGGTGAAAAGCTGATAAGGAAAATGAATTGGCAACTATTCAATGAAAATCACTTCCCTTTTATTTGACACCACTTAATTTTTTTTGTTAGATGAGTTTTCAAAGGCGTGGATAATTTCTTCAAATGACGATTAATGGTTTATCTATAAGCGATGATAAAAGTGTCGAAATATTATATAAATAGTAGTAAGTTAGTTCTTCAAATCGCTGGTTTGATTAAAATCCTTATTATTTGGAAATTTTTTCTTGATATTAAATAGAAATTAATGATGTTATATTTTTTGAATTTACAAAGATGTCCATGTAAGTTATTTACTAAAAAAAATAATATTATTATTTAATAATATGAAAATAAAAAAAAGAAGTTATCTAACCTGTAATCAACACGCAATTGTTGGCGTAAATCCTCTGCGAAGTGATGTATTTCATTCAATAAAATTATCATTAAAACGTTTCTGACGCATGTTACCATTAATTCATTCAGTTATCTGGACTAAATCGGATACAGTAGAACAGAAAATGAGAATAACATTTTGTCAGGGCATGACATTCTAGAAATAAAAAAGAAAAAAATATCAAATGAAAATAAAGAGATTAAAGAATTACATAATCATAGAAATTTATTTTAACGTATATTTTACCGGGGAAAAAATTAATTATTTAATTATAAGGTAGACGATTCACCTACAATAGAAAGATACATTATAATTTCCAACTAGCCACTGGAGAAACGTAATCTAATATTCTATTACCGACTTATGTATATATGCTTTTAGGCAAATTCGTGTTTAAGAAGTTAACATACTTGGAAAATATAGGACCAAAAATATTTTTAAAATATATAAAGTTTTTAAGAATAAATATTTATGCCAATATTAATCTTTTCTTTTTTTTTATATATACACACCCCCCACGGCACCGGACGCCGTTAGGCATTACTCAGTCGCCACGGAGTGTCGTAGTAGCAGTCTGCCCACCCTCGTTAGCCTCCATCTGAGGCTGTCCCATAGGGATCCTCGAAGCTTCTTCGGAACGCACTGACCTCCGCTTCTGGAATGCCGATGCGTCCCTACATTGGGGGCTACCCTTCCCGTCCCTAACCTACAACTTTCAGGGGAAGCTGTTCACACCTCTTTCAGTTTCCGCGTCCCTCATATACCTCGAGGGTCCCTCCTGTCATCATCATGGGGGGGTTCCGACCCACCCACTCTTGCGTGTGGACGGAGCAGAATACCCTAAACAGAAGGGCTACCTCCCTGGCCCTAAACGTCGCCACGTTTCGACCCACACACAAATTACACAAGCACATAAATATTACACAAGCACAAAAACATTAAAAAATTACACCCATAATAAAAATAAAATGCCAACCCATCGCATGGATAAAACTCCTGATGTGCTGAGCCCTGGCCATCTACTTCCTCCAGTTAGTTCCTGGCAGCCGCTTCCCTGAGTCTCCTCTCCTCTTTCTATACCGGAAAGGTTAAAATGACGCAAACGCGATTCTAACCTTTTCAGTAGAATGCCGATAAAAATACACCAATGACAAGTCACATTCATCTCAGTTCACACTAATGTTTCACCGACCCAACAGATTATTTTAATACATAACCAAAAATAAACCAATGACATGTCACATTCATCCCAGTACATTGCTGTTCACACTTACGTTACTCCGCCCCAACAGATTATTTAATATACAACCATTCTGAATACCATATTTTCCTAAGCAGTAAAAAGTATGAATAAGATTGAACATTCACAAAGCACAACTTCAAGCCAGTCATTACTGTGAATGGAATTGGTAATTTGTATAGCCATAAATTCCAACCACTAATAATCGCTGTTTTTTAAGCAATCAGAAGTGTGAATTATTCTTACTAACAGGAACACAATAAATTTTGACAAATAAAACACTAACATTCCCTGACTGCTGTTAACTCTACATCATATAAAATCACAAAACTTAACATTTTTTCGCCCATAGATTCATAGACCAAGAACGACCCGGACAACAGATTAATTGGACCAAACAGAAGACAGCATTCATTTATCTGATAAGCGTATAAAAACATTAACTAAACAATTCAAATTAATTTACGATTCTATGTGTAAATACGCCCACCGCCTACGTGATATTGCAAGAATTGAATTTAATATGTGAAACGATTTTGTTCTATAGAAATGGTCATTTCTGGAAGGTTCAAACAAAAAAATCACTGCTTCTAGCAATAAATTACCTCAGTTACACTTTATATTTTATGTACTTTTAAAAGCAATAACGATAAATTTAGCGTTCGGTAAAATAATATATATAATTTCGTAGAAATGAAAATGAAATAAGATATTTTATGATAAATTTTACTATTTGTTTTAAGAGTATAAAAAACTAAACGGCGTTAAGTGATGTTTAATTTATATTGTTCATCGGAAAGGGTTGTTGGTCGTTACAAGAGGACAAGTCACAGAAAAGGAAATATTGCAGATTTTACTAAATGATTCGATTATTGAGGTTTTTTTAACATTCATCCTTGATGACATTTACACTTGAACATTCATTTATTGCAGTACATTTGGTAGTTGTGAAGTATGATAAAATTAAAAAACCAGTTTGATTAAGTACAATAATACGGTAAAGTTTAAGCGACTGTACCGGGTTTCTGAAAACCAATAGCTAATCGTAAGACTTTGACCCTGGAAATTTTTCATTTAGACAGCACCTGAGTAGTCACAGCATCGAAAAATTTATAAAACAGGACCAACATTATACAAATATACAGTCTTATTAGATGAACGTTAGGCAATAATTAAGATTAATATTGGCGTGTGGTTGGAACGCTCTGGCCTCTTCAACCGGCCGGCCTCCGTGGCCGAGTGGTAGCGTCTCGGTCTTTCATCTGGAGGTCCCGGGTACAAATACCGGTCAGGCATGGCATTTTTCACACACGCTATAATTCATTAATCTCATCCATCTGAAGATATACATAATTGTGGTTCCGGAAGTTAAACAAACAAAAAGAAAAAGAAGAGCCTCTTCAACCACCACCTAGGAGAGGTCATTAACAAAGCATGAAGGATCCTGGATGCGCTGTCGAGACTAATGAGTAAAACGACGGCTCATCCTCTCAGTCGCTACTTCGACATTGCTGTATGAACCAGTGTGGGCCGAGGCGCTGGAGAGGATGAAAAATGAGAGACTATTGTCCTCACTCCAATGGAGGGCGGTGATAAAGGCGACCTCTGCTTATCGCACGATTTCATGTGATGCGGTGGAGGTTATTACTGTGGTCCCCGATTCGATTGCCACCCAACTACAACGAATATATGAGGGTATGTCGCGAACAGAAGCAAGGGAGCTTTGGCTTCTGAAGTGGCAGACTAGGTGGGAAGCCACCAATAAGGGACCCTGGACCAGAAGCCTTATTCCCAGGATGATATCATGGATCCGGAGAGGGTTCGGAGAAGTAGGATACTATCTCATCCAATTCCTCTCCGGACATGGAAACTTCGCGGCATACCTGCACAGATTCGGGAGGAGAGAGTCCCCGGAGTGTGAATACATTGTTTATGGCTTATGGTCGATAGATGGGTGGAATATATTGAAGAGTTATATGGAGGAAATGAATTAAAAACTAGTATTATCGAGGAAGAAG
>JAAAKQ030471283.1:13186-23565 GCA_010016005.3 Zanna intricata | reverse complement strand
CTTCAGAGGATGAATGAGGATGATGTGTATGAATGGAATGAAGTGTAGTCTTGTACAATCTCAGGTCGACCACTCCTAATAAGTGTGGTTAATCTGTATTTTACTAAATTTATTTAACTTAACTGGCATTTTTGTACTATTTTAAATGATATATTGAAATTGGTTTTCATTAAATTTGTCATAAGTTTAATTTTTGCAAAATTTTATTAATCATTAACTTTATTTTTTACCAGTAATTGGTAATGATAATAGATTATAATTGTTCTGGAATAAGTATAGTTTTATTGTTGCGTTACTGTGGTGTATTTTAAATTTATGGAGTATTTTCCAAAAAAAAAGTAATAATAAACAATAAAAATGTAATTTTAGTAAAAATTAAGTTAATTATAATTTTGTGCAATAAAACAAATCACTTTTAAAAAAAGTGTCTATAATTATTATTTTTAATGGCGAGCCAAGAATGAATATTAGTGTAATAGTGACTCATCTTATTTATTTTTCTGTAAAGGTTTTTTTTTTGTATCGCAGATTATAATTTCACATAAATGTGAAAACAAAATGATCAATCTGATGTTTCCCAGTAGTAATTTACCGTTTCAGCCGCACTGATGGAGTTGTTGAGCTCATAATAAACAAAATGTTTATGAAGATTTTTCTTTCGCAATAACTCGAAAAGTACTTTTTAGAGTTGTGCCACTATTGCAATAGGTGAGCGATACAGTGAATGTCACCATAACTCAGAATTTCCAAAACAATCCTTTCTTAGTGTGCAATTAAACCGTAAGGAAAACATATTTACAAATTTTCACCAATTCCTCATTAGTAGATTTTGCTGGTTGTTGATGAATTTATCATTCAGTCAGTACATGTTTTTTTAAATACAAAGATAGAAAATATAATATATTAAATAAATGAAAGAAAAATAAAAGCTATGAAACATGACAAAAAATAAAGACAGGTAATTTATTTGTTGACGTGAAAACATAATGTGGAAACATAATGTGGTAAGTCAAAAAATTAGCATATTTAGACAATAAAATTACAAAATGGTGACATACTTGTCACCGCTAGTAGGTTATCTAGTAAAGAGAAAATTTACTATCCAGAAATCTATCTACTAGTAGAATTATATATACAGTATTGAATTATTCAAAGATAATAATATTTATGTTAAGAGTATATATCAATTTAAGGAATAATAAATAGAGAATAAACAAGCCATGATAGAGGAATTTGAAATTTATTGTAACAGAAAGTGTTAAAAATTAATTGGATTAATAAAGGATGAAAGGAAGAAATTTATATGTAAAGAAGAGAGAATAAAAGATCCCCGCGAGAAATTTTCAAGCGAAGAAAATAAAGGAATGAAACAACATCAATCACTTTATTAAGAAAGAAGTTGATAATAACTGTAGAAGGTAAAAGCTACTTTTGAAGGTATCGCAATCAGATACAGATGTAGATTAAAGATACATTGAACAAAAAATATCGGATGCAAACGGAAAGTGGAGAATTGAATCAAACTTATTGAAATAAATTTAGAGTTCTGTCTTTAAAGGCAAAGAAAAATAATAATTTTTCTGTTCAATTATTAAACTATTAGTTAATTTTGAAAAAAAAAATCAAGTATTTCAAAATATGTGTAATCAGGATTTAGAAATATTTCTAACGCTCCTTTTAAATAACGTTATCGATCAAGTGTGATCGCTATTCTAATTTAGTATAGTTTTACCTGATGTAATAGTTTTTAATCAATTATCCTTAAACATTAATTCGATGATTGATAGGTAGTTGCCAGTTCATTAATCTAGCTAACAGTAATTAGGTAACCTATTTCTTTTAAATAACAATGTATTTGGAAATAAGTAACATTAAAAATAAATATGTTTATTTTTACTTGCATATTGAAATATAGCATTCATTAATCACTGATTTCAAATTTTATTTATGACAATTAATTATTTTACAAAGATAAGTGAAAATGTTTCCAGTTTAAAATTTCTTACAGTATCGCATATATATTACATTGTTTAAAACAATTTTATTTTTATTAAACGTTAATCAACCAGCGAGTAATCCGTAAGCGTGTACAAACCATTTGAAGGGATCTTAAATTGACTTATCAGCCATATTTGTGTGAATTTTATTTGACCTTTGTTGATTCAAAATTGGGAAAATTATTTTTTCAGATTTAGATGATAGCTTGCAAATGATTTAGCTTAAGTTCAAATAAAATGTAAGACTGAAATAAATATTAAAAACGGACTAGAGTATATTAATTTACATCACTATCTACCACACAAGCAATAAAATCTTAACTATCTTATAAGTTGTAACAAATTCAAAATATGTATTTAATTATAATAGATATCAAGAATGTAACATCTGATATATCAATGAATAGATTGTAATTAAAAACTACTAACTGCCTGTTTTCTAATTTCCTCTACTGTTTTACTGTTTTAATTTAGTCAATACTGATTAGCCTAAAAGATTTTTTCTATAATTCAGCAAATTTGTGGATAAATAACGATTTAATTCGTTTCTGTAAAAAGTGTTTCATGAATTTAGTTTAAAATTATAGAAATCAAACAGCCTATTATTAAACAAAGATTTTAACTTATTTTTTACAATTACTATAGAATCATTACCTTATATTATCAAATAATAAATACTGAAATAAAATCAACTATATTTGTTTGACCTCCATTGATATAAAAAAATCTGAGATGGACACTACATGACTTCCTTGTACGCCTATTAAATTACATATACACAACTTTTGCTGCACTTCATTTAAACTTATTTAATTTGAAACTGAGATATTATCCTTCAATTCTTTATCAAAATGGACAGATACACATTTGCTGAAATATTAGTTTTTATTAATATCAAATATTTATACAACTTACTATTAATTCAACAACCTTACATGAAATATGTGGATAGAGTAAAAGTCCCTTTATTACTCGTATTAATAGATCAGTATTATTCATATTTTCAGTTGCTCATTAACAAAATTTTTAGATTTCTGGCGTATCGTATAAAAAAAGGTTAATAATAATAACCTATTCTGTCCAGTCAACTTCTATGTACTGGTTACAAATGTTAATTTCGATCTTATGGTATAAAATATTCAATTTTTATTATTAGATTATTTGGAGAATAATCAAAAAAGAAAAAGAAAGGATCATACAGAAAAAGAAAGATAAAATGAAGAAATATATTTCAATAAACGACAAAAAGAGGAAGAAAATATTAAAACCAAAAAAAGAATAAAAAGATAAAGAGATGATGATAAATATAGAAAGGAAGAAAACTTTGAGACTAAGGAAAGAATGAAAAAGATAAAGAAAGGATGATGAATATAAAGAGAGAGAAAATTAACACAAAGAGATAGAGAGAGAGAGAGAAGAAAAACTAGAGAACATGTATACAAATTAAGATCAGAAGAATTATATCAAATCAAAGAGTGATTAAATGATTGGCAACAAAATGCAAATCACAAAATGAAGATCAACTCCGACCCGGAAAGAATATTATCCTACAATATCGGAGGGGTAATGAACTAAAAGATAAGATTTTTTTGCAATTTATTAAAGATTGGGCGTGTATGCCTCAATGTAAATGTTGTTCTTGTGTGGGTCCACTTTTCAGTCTCTCGGCAGTTAACTTTAATGTAGATAAAATTAAACAGAAATTCCAGAGTAATTAAATAAAATTAAACAGAAAGTAAAATAGAAAATCCAAAAATAATACGATTCTAAATTATGATTTTCAATTAATATTAAACAATCAGATGTTAAACCAAATCTATTACAAATACACAAATGTAACAATGCCTGTTAAATTACGTATATTCAATTTTAAAAATACATAAAATTTTATTCACTGATAACTTCTGTTTTTTTTTCATATGTATATATATATATATATATTTACATTATTAGATATTATTGAATTATTTATTGCATTTTTTTCACAATTACGGGTTAATATTTATTAATGTTAATAAATGTAAATATATAATAATAGAATTAATGTTTTTAAATTAGAAAAATAGTTAAAAGAAAGGTAGATGAAGTCTGATTCGAACCGATATGTCTTTCCCTGTAAGATTTATCTAAATATTTAATTAATTAAAATTTTATTTGGCTATAACTGGAACCAATGGAAATAAGTACCACTTATGTATCGTTGAAAAGCTCTGAATGAAGGCTTATTACTTAAGTTAAGAAAAAGTCCAAAATCCAAATTTTTTTTTGATATGGGCTTTTTTTGGCACATTTGGTTTAGTAAAATGCAATCACAATAGGAGGTGTACAACTAGATGTATCGCGCATAACAGCAGTCACGCCAAAACTAGTTAAAAGGGATTCAGGGATGGTCAAAATTTATATTTTCGTTGAAATCTGAAAACCTAAAGTTTTGGCGATCATAATACTTCTTTTACTTCCTACCACGAAGTAAAAAATCATTTAGGAAAGATTTATAAAAAAAATTGTTTTATTATGAAGCTATAACAAGATTTAATACTAAATTAAAGATTTCATTAGAAAACGCTGAAGTGGTATCTTTAATTAATAACTAAATTACAATTATGTGTGATTAAAATTTTTAATATTTTTCTCTTATATCATGTTAGTTTGTATTTTAGTGATAAAATCAATTAAACAGATTTCTGTTTACATAATTTCTGAATAACAACTTAAAATTAATTCATTTATGATGCAAATTATTAACAGAATTTAATTATGATCAATCACATTTAACAGTTTAAATAGTTTAAGTAAATTCTAAATATTTAAATTTCACAAAAATAATAATAATAAACTTTTTTTTATGGACAATTAAAAATAAAATTTTCCTTCTATAAACGTAAACTATCTAATTGAAATTCATAATTATAATGGAACTTGTAATCATAATTTTTTTAATATTTTTGTTATGACATAAAAAAAAGTTCAGTTTATTATTTCTATTATTGTTGAAATAAATGAATAAGAACATGTTTTAAGAAAAAACGTAATTATTAAAATATCTTTATTTAATTTTTATTCATTATTAGGACAGAGGTATGCGGTTACAATCAGGTTAAGACATTTTAATATCAATAGAAAATTTTGTAAAATGTTTTCTTTGTTAAAAAAAAACTTCATTTTGTAAAAAAAATATATCCAATCACATTATGTTGCTTGTATTTATTTAGATAAAAAATTATTATTTATTTACCTTCCAAAACATCTGTAGGTATGTTGAGTTGTATCGTTCTTGTTTCAAGGTATTTACTGATTCTATCTTGGAGCATTTGATCGAGGGTGGAACTTCTTTCTTCATAACTTCTTGGTAATCTTGCAGCTATTTCGCTCTCCGTTTCGTTGTAAGAGTTTTGACTAGCTCCTTTAGATGTATCCCTTGCTATCGAGATATAATCGGTTAATGGAAGAGGGTCATCTTGCACTAAAGCCCGATCCATAAGTCCGATGGCTTTTAATTTTAAACAAACACCGACATCTTTTTCTTCACTGCATTTTTCAATTGTATTGTATAAAACTTTTAAATGGCTGAAATTAGATTCCGCAAATGCAGAACCGGCGAAAAGAGGTAATAAAATTAAATAAAGCACCGGTTTCATCGTGAAAGACATATCGATAAGAATGAACTGCTAGGCGAATAGAGACAAGTTATATATATGTATATCACGCTTTTATGACCTTGAGATAGCCCAACTGGAGCGTGTCTAAACTTTGTTGTTGTTTAGTACCCTCCTCTTCCTTTCCCCACCAGACATCTCTTAATACGCAAGATACCACAACTACTGAAATATTAAATTGTGAAAATAAAATACTCGTAACATAAATAATTACCGTCCAGAAAAAAGCTACGAAAAGATAAAATTTCTTGTCACAGTACACTATGCTATTTCAAAGGGTAAACATTGGAAGAGCGTACAGAAAAAAAAGTACCCTTATATTTTAAAGAAGAAATGTAATATTGAAAAACAAATGCTTGTTGAATACAAGGTTTTTTTTCTTTTTAAATGTAAATTAGTGTAAGACAAAACGGTAAAATCAGTTTCCTAAATTTAACTGATGTAACTGAGAAAAAAAAATTTTTGGCAATAGAAACAAAGGTAAAAACCTCAATAAATGAACAAAAAATTAAACAAACACACACACACACACACACACACACATATATATATATATATATATATATATATGTTGATTTTTATAAATATTAAAACAGTGTAATAAAAACTCATTTTTTCTGCCCTGTTAGGAGAAATGTTTCTACATTAATCTTATTTTAATTGAAGAAATCAAGCTATGTTTAAATATAACAAATAAATTAACTCTTCTAAATGTAAAATAAAGCTAGTTTTTAAGACAATTTTTGGAAATTCTTATTTAGTTTTTTTCTTTTTATACATTTTTTATATCAGAAAATAATCTGATAATTTTGAACTCTACTTTTAGATTGATAACATGTAATTGGACGATTATCTATGTAGAAATTTAAAAAAAAAAACTTAAAATAATGTGTAATCAGCAAAAGAACTTACAATAAAAATTAATGTATTTAATTTAACTAAAAATATATGGTTTTAAAGTAATCTTTGAAGAACAAACTCCATAAAGTTAGAATTGTTTTAATGAGAAATGAAATTAAGAAAAAGTTTAAGTTTTTATGATCTCTATATTTACAGAATATATGAGAAGTAAGGTAATAAATTTGCATAAAAAATAAATTTACTTAAGGGAAGAGATTTGATCGATAAAAGAATTCTAGTAGATTTTTTTAATAAAATTATTTTTAGTATTTATATGGTATTATTAATATATAAACTGGTTAACATTTGAATAATATCTGTAGTTACATACCTATATTTTAAAATCTATAGTTTTAAAACAATCACTTATGAGAACAACACTTTCTCACAAAGGTAATACAAGTAGTATTTGTTAAAAAGAAGGTGACACAAAAATAGTAAAGAATTTTAAGCTGTTTCCTTTCTTCTCAAAAAAAAAGTGTAATGAATAGCTGTAAAACTTACAGTTTATTATAAACAAATATTTAAGGTATTAGTTTAATTATGCATTAAAAAGTACATAATAAAAATTAATTTATTACAAGTTAATTAAAAAAGATTATTTTTTTTTATATAATACCGTATTTTCTTCTACTTGAATTCATGAGAATGTTGGCAATTTTATTTTAAATAAACTTTTCTTGCTAAACAGTGTCTAGAACTGGAAAAAAAAAATAGTTTATTACGACCATATATGCATCAATTTATAAATTTTTTTAGATTCTACCAGTATCAAAATCAGGATTATAGTATGTTTACACTATTTTAATGTACAAACTAGAAGTTAAATTCTTTTGTGAAGGAAACATTTCATTAAAGAAATATCAAGTTTACAAAAAGTAGACAGTAAGTATTATTTAGTATTATTATTTTTTAAAGATAATTAGAAAAGAAGTTGAGATATTGGTTTGATACATAGACAGTAGAGGTGGTATGAATGAATAAAAAATATAATAGAGAAAAGAGAGAGAGAGAGAGAGAGAGAGTGAGTGAGTGAGCGAGTGCGTGAGTGATGGGTAGTGAGAGGGACAGCCATCTTTTTTACATATGCTTTTATGTTCGTACTCGTATAATTATTTACAAACACAATATTTTTTTCAGTTAAAATAATCGTAAAAGTTAATTAAAAACAATTAAACGTTGGAGGTTGTAACTTCTAGGTTTATATTTATTTTGGTCAAATGTTGTGTCCATAATTACGTCTTAAATTTGAACGGTTTTAAACATGGGATTGAGTAAATCTAATTTCAAAGGAAATTTCTTGAATAAATTTAATTAAATTTCTCTCATAATAGTTAATAATTTTTATAATTATACGCGTAGTTCCCTTGACTTTAACTTTGTAATTATAAATCTTTCGTATATTCCATTATTTAACCATCCGAATTTTACTTTAAGCCGTGAATGTTATGGTTGTCAAAATAAGAGTACGTTGCTAACGTTGTATATCATCAAAACAAGAACTTTACATTACGATTTTATTACTGAAAAACAGGAGCTTTTTTAATATCTTTCATTCGCTAAGGTCTACTTAAATGCATCGCATTGTGTATTAATGTTCCACTGTTTCACCAGTAATTTCGTAAAATTAGGTACTGATATCTTTTATAAAATTAAATAACTGTGTCTGATTTTACTTTTACTCTAAGCTCTTTAACTTAGTAACTAGAAATGATAAGTACTTTAGAAAATTTAAATACTAAAAGTGTGAAAATAATACTAAAATTGCATTAACTCTTCATTATTTTTTAAAATTATAAATCTTAATCCAAACCTTTCTGAAATAGCCCATAAACATATTTGTTATTTAAAAAAAATTCATGAACCGTTTAACTTACACAATAGTACAGTACAAGAAATAGAAACTAAACTCAATAAATAATTTTAATTGAAATTATTTTCATTTATCATGCTTAAAAAAGTACAACTACAGAGAATTGACAATGCTAGAGAAGTAACTGATTCACGATTGCATGAACTACTTACAAATTAAAAAATTTAAAACGTACTTATTGTTTTATAAATTTCAACTTTTCTAAGATCTTACTGTTTTAAAGATCTTACACCATTTTTTTCTAAGTGTATGAGTTTAAAACAGGAAAATGATTCAAAAATCATTTCATATAAACCTAATACGCTCTACCCAGATATTGAATCGATGTTCAATTGTTTTAATTTATAAAGCATTACTCCTCTCTCTGAGCTAAACATTAGTTAATTCGTAGACTTAACATTAAATAAATTATATTATGTTTCTTTTTCATCTTATTAAAGATTATAGTTTCATCTCTTCCCCTGATTTAATTATGCACAACTTAAGTATGATAAGCTGATCTAAGTATTCACTGGTAGGTTCTAGCAGTTGTACTTAACGTGTACTGTTACGTGGACTTTACAGATTTTATTCAATTTCGAAAGGTTTTAGCTTCAATTAAATTATAATCCATAAGCGAAAATTTTTAGGAACCTTCCTGAAGGAATTTTTAAAAGAATGTC
Source organism: Zanna intricata (assembly GCA_010016005.3). Taxonomy (NCBI): domain Eukaryota; kingdom Metazoa; phylum Arthropoda; class Insecta; order Hemiptera; family Fulgoridae; genus Zanna; species Zanna intricata. The sequence goes on along the minus strand of JAAAKQ030471283.1, from coordinate 14,477 downwards.
TTTATTTCTCGTGGAACCGCAGTAACAGTTGTAAAAATCGCTGTTTCACGCCATAGTTCATAGTTTTATTGATACGGTAAAAATATGAATGTAGAGGTGTACTGCTTAATATTTTCTCTATGTAAATAGATGATAGCGAAAACTGAGTTGACAATTCTGATCAAACTCCTTTGAAATATATATCTGCAAATGGATTGCACAATAGATTCTGTTAAGCATCAATGCGATCGACTGATTTAAGACCTAAACGTTCACTGACATCATGTTTAGTTCAATATAACAATAATTACATTACTCTTGTTCGAAAATTTACATATATCAGATATTAGACTGAGTTTCGATAATTTAAAACAGATTGTTGTACTGGAAAAAATATTCTATCTTTACGTTGGTGTTTCTCCATTGTGTTTTATTTTAATATCTCTGCTTTAGTAAGTAATCTGAATTGTATAAATCCTTCAAAGCTACATTCGTCAAATAAATGGCTCCAAGCAAGAGTTATTATATAAAAAATTATCAAAAGTTAATATCTTAATAAAGTTATTATCAGATTTTTGTTGTATAAGAGGTAGTAACATGTTACTTATCCGGTTTTAATTCATTCAGAATATATTTTTAAGACCTACCATCATAAAATAAATGTCCAGTTCTACTCTTTAATCCTTGTTAATGGGATTTGTCCAGAACAAGGAACAAGTTTATTTACGCCATTATTGAATATAACACTACGTGTTAGAAAAATCTAACAGCTTATCATGTTCCAGAAAAAATTTCGTCGTCTTTCGTTTTAACAAAGGTGACACGTACATGGTGCTTCCTATCCTTGCTGTTTATTGTAACCAGAAGATAATGCATAAAAAAACGGTTAATTGATGTGCATTATGCTTCCAACGTTTCCTGTTAATAATGGAAGTTCATATATACAGGTATATATGTGTGGCTAATTCATCAAACATTAGTTCATTCGAAGCCCATGGAATTATAATTATTCATAATTATAATACATACAATTATAATTATTAAGCTCCTGTACAAAAATCATTAATCTCAAAGTTATTTTCCTTCATTCCAAGATTGTTTACAATCGGGTTTGAATAAATATTTTTAAATGAAGAGAATTTTTTTTGATTGGGTTCTGAGTGATAATCAGAATGATGGGTCCCGAATACTTCAGCGGACAACAACAAATACTTCAACAACGAATACTTCAGCGGACAATCGAACAGCAAAAGGTGGCTTCATTATTATGGTTCTAGAAGAGAATAATATTTGTGAAGCTAGGAACAATAAT
>JAAAKQ030471283.1:1833-13086 GCA_010016005.3 Zanna intricata | reverse complement strand
ACAATCGAACAGCAAAAGGTGGCTTCATTATTATGGTTCTAGAAGAGAATAATATTTGTGAAGCTAGGAACAATAATTATGCCAAACTATACTGAAAAACATTGAAAGTGGTTTCGCTAATCGACACAATGCAATGGTGTAGATCAATGTTAAATATCCAGTCGCAACTCCAATCAACAACTAGAACGAAAACTTTACTTCAGCAATTCAAATGATATATTACATTATATACTGCTCAGAAGATAATGTTCTTCTTAAAACAAATCCCTTTGCGAAAATGTTTTGTGAACATTAAACATTATACCATCGATCTCAGGATCTTTTTACTTATTTTATATTTTTATTTTTAATTTATCCATCGTTTAATATTATTAATAATTACTAACATATATTTCAGTATTTTTTCAGCCTAATTGGACTTGGATCAAACAAAATTCGGCCCCAAATCATCAATTACAACAAGAATACAAAGATGTTCGTAATAAAAAGACACGATTTTAAATAGATTTAGTTCGTTTCAGATTAAATCGTTTACAGTAGACATAAAATACCATATGAGTAAGTTTTATTTGAAATTAGACTGACTTTTTAAAGATTAAGTTTAAAGAAAATCTTCAAAAATTAAAAGTAAAAAATTTTAATGAAACCTTTAACATGAGTAGAACAAGTGTTTCGGGTTAGAACTTATCCATGAATCTAGACTGCTTGGCAGAAAGATGCTGATCTACTGGTGTTTGCGATTCTTTGTATTTTTAAACGTAACGAATGTCTAATTTATTTAATAATTTAGGGAAATATTTATAGTTTATTTCTATATACATGATCTCTAACTTAATTGGAAGAAAAGATTACACGTTCTCTTTTAACAACCAAGTTTTTTTTTTGTGAATTAATGCATACAGTGATGAAAATCTTTGAAGAATGGAATGTAAAAATTTACTTTCCAATAAAATTATTTAGATGAATATTATTTAATCGAAATAATTTTATCAATAAAATCATTCATTCAAATTCTCAAGATTTTATCACCCTGGTACAATATCTGTTAAAAAAGGTTTTTTGTACGGCTACTATTGTGCGTTGTGTAAATACAGATTTTAGTTTGTAGTAAAACGAATTTAAGTCTTAAATAATTTGTACATACTACTCATACTCATATGATTGACTGTCCATTCCACCAAAAGGTGTATGCGTTTTGTTGGACTTTGTGAAGTAAATTAATCAAAATTTTGTAAAAGCTGTAGTAGTCTTTTTCAAAATGTTTAGTAAAAGTTGACTGTACCATTACACTTGAAATGAATTCGAAAATAACAGAAAGACACTGACTGAAAGATTACTGGGTGGAAAGATAATAAATCACGTTTAATTATCGTAAAAGTATACATTTTACAATTCTTTTTTATCCGATCTATTTCTATTGCGGGAAAAAAAAAAGGTTTTAGTATTATTGTTGACAGCTTGCATCCAGAAAGTATCCCTAAATACTTTTTTCTTTTTTTTTTGTAAAGAAAAATTGTTAATTAAAGATAAATAGTTGTGAAACCAACAATTCCACCCTTACGTTTGGAGGAAACTATTCCGTTCACCTTCAAGAGTTTTCTAAGCATAATGTCTAAGCCACTTGAAAATAAAACTACTTCAGCTGTGGTATTACTTTCAAAACTCTGAAAACTCCATCCTCGATAAAACGGCTCCAATGGTTCTTGTTCTGAAGATCCTTACCGAATGATTGAGGAGCCTCATGGAAAACTTAAAGTTTAAATTTGAATTTTTTCTTAAGATAAAAGAAATCTTGGTCATTACGATCCTTGGTTTGACAAAACTTTTCATGAAACTAAGTTTTATGTATAATGGCGGAAGGTACACATTCTTTGGATCTATTTATAATAGTTTGACAAAGTTATTAATGCTCGTCTCTTCATTAAATCTTTTTTAATTAGTGGTTTTTCCTCTCTACTCGAATAAGAAACAACACTACTTACAATAACCTAGCTGCAGATCTAATAAAATAAATATCACGTTTATGTCTCCAATACATGGAGTATTGCTAAGAATATTTTCATATTCATTTTCATATTGTACCATCATCAGTAAAAATTATGTTATCATATATCTTCTTCATTTGTATTGCATAAACAAGAAGAATTTATGGTTTCTCATTTCCTTTGTAAAGGGGAACGGCATTCAAACTCATTTTAGAGAAATCTAGAAATAACTTTCGTTCCGTAAAATTGTAAAAGTATCTTAAAAATCCAATAAAGAATTTAAATTATTCCATTATAGTATATTATTTTATAAGGAGAAGAAATTCTGAAATTTTTGGTAACAAAACAAAAAAAGAAGAAAACAATGATATTTTAGGGCCACTTGTGAAGATTCCAGCCTTTTTACGTTGAAGGCTGTAACTCTGCATTTTAGACAAATTAAGATCATGAATCAAATCATTAAGTTCTGCCAGAGTAATTTTGTGGTTCAGTGCTCTCTCCTTGGAAATCTGGAAATCCTCTTCTTCTTCATTACTTTTTAAATTGTTATAGCCTTCTTCATCATCAACACATCTTTCTAAACTACATGTTTTTGGCAGAACTGAAGCAGGTAACTCATTACTGTGTGTAATAGATCTTATTACTAAAGGAAGACTAGAATGTACAACAGATTTTTTGAATGAACTTGTGATGTCTAATTTTTGTGATGAAAAAGTGAAGTCTGTGTGGAGGTCCTTTGGCTCTTTCCATACCAAGGAATAGCAAACTTCATATATTGTAGCTTCTCGCTTAGTAGTTGCTTAGTAAAATTGCACAAGAATTACAGCCGATATGAGATCCAAAATTGTCCTGATATATATTTACTTCCAAAATAGTTCATGTGATTTTTTACAAAGGAATAATATTTCTTCAAGATTCGAAAGTTAGGTCACCACATATATACGAAACATTGTTAGGATAATTTTTATACAACTGTAAGGCAAATTATTATAAATTACTGTTAGAAAAAAACGATATGTATTAAGATTACAAAAACAATGTTCGTCTGTGTCAGAAGACGTAGGATAAAACTAAAGATAAAACTAGTGGTTACATACGGATGAATGCTAAGTACGAAACTGATTCTTTGGCTTGCCATTCCATAATAAAAATAGTGACTAAAATGGCTAATTAAATTATCTCATTAATTAAATTACAGTACTGAGATAAATTTATTTTCTCTAAAAGGAATGAGTTATACTAAACATTCTCTGTTGTACCATATTAGTCACACTCACAGTGACTCCAAATTATTCCACTCTGAGCAATTTATAAATATCTTCAGATACTCATATTTCATTATTAATTAAATATTGACTGATAAAATTTCTTTACAAATGTATAATAAACAACAACAATAATAATAATAATATTTGTCATGAAAATGAAAATAAATCGTTTTAACAATTTTCATTTTTTACGAATAACAGTTACAAAAAAAAAGTACATAGCTAAAATTTTGTGATCTTATTTGATTTCAAGTACATAAATATGTCCCGGGTTCGAATCCCGGTCAGGCTTGGCATTTTTCACACACGCTACAATTCATTCATTTCATCCATCCCTCTGAAGATATACTTAATTGTGGTTCCGGAGGTTAAACAAAAAAAAAAAAAAGAAGAAAAAAAAAAAAAGAAAAGTACATAAATATAAATCGTAAAATTATTTGTGTAACAAACTCTTGTGGTCATGTTATTAAGTTATTATCTCCGCTCCTCCAAAAAAAGAATGAATAATTCTTTTTTAAAAGAATGTTTAAATCCTTTCTTAAAAAGAAAGGACAAAAATTCGAAAGAAATTTTAGCAGATTAATTATCACGAAAAAAATTTGAAACAGAAGAAATAATTAGAAATTTTAAGATTACTAAGGAATCTGAAAAGGCTTTTCCAACGCCAGAAATTTTAAAATATGAATCAGAATAATGCTTCAAAATTACGAAAAATTTTTTTAAAAATTGGATACGGTATAAACGCAAAATTAATTGTTCAGTTTTGATTCATTCTAACCACAAGAAAGAAAACACAAAACACAAGTAAATAATTATTACGAAATGTGTTTGTTAGCCTTTTTACACAAAATATTATCCAAAACATTAGAGGATTGAATCAAATCCAAAATGTAAAAAAGAACTGAAAGAATATAAAATAATTTTCATTGGTTAATTTTCTATTACACGCATTGCGTTGTGCCTTAGACAATTAATTTGAGGTTAATATATGGTTTGCGGTGATATACGGATGGATACCAAGTAGGAAACCGATTCTCTGGTTTGTGCTATTCCATAGTAAAAATAGTGACTGAAATGATTAACTCAATTGTCATTCATTAAGCGAAAAAATTCTATATATGGCTTCACAATAATTATACAAACTGCCTTATTTTAATTCTCAGTCAGTTTTCTGTCGACAAGTTATTATATCTACAGTTTCACTTTATTATTAAAATTACTCTTTAAGCTTCTAAAGAAAAATTATCATTTTGGCTAATTTTTAACGAGTATACATTCTCATGAAACTCCCCAGAAGAATTCTAAAACTGCCTAATAATTAAATTTTTCTTATTGACCACACTTTAGTATGGATACTTTTGGAAATTAAAATACAAATAATGATATGTTTATTTTGATTGCCTAATAAAATAAATAAATGCAGTAATTAAAAATAATTTATTAAATCTCGTTTTTTCCTTACTAGTGTTAAGTATATATTTATTATTTATTTGTTAAATTATTAATCAGTTTTTCATCCATAATAGTAATAATTTTTTTATAGATATTGTAATGCTTAGTTTTAACTGAAGTACATATTCTATTGCTCATCTTATTAATACGAATATATTTAATTCTTTTAAATAACCACTCTTGCCCGAAGTTGTTGTTGCCGCCCGTAAATTGATCAAAAACTGGTAAACCGTAAATCATAAACGTTGCAAACAAGCGTGAAAAGTGGACAAATTAGTTATTTCACAGTTGTAATACAACGTGAAGTTTATAAAGAATAAAAAACAAAAAACCCAAGGTCTAATTTTTTTTAGCTTTTCTCCCTTTTTTCTATGAAAACTAATTTCAATAATGAAGTAAAACCGCAATTCAATTGAAAACGCTTTGGAAAATAAAATAGCTGTATTCGTGATTTTTTAATTAAACAAGTTCAAACTACAAACTATTAAGCAAGATGCAGCACAAAAGTATATATAAATCATATTATTATGGAAGATATGGTTAAGGTAAAAATGAAAATCGATACTCAAATAAAGAACTGTTACTTTTAGCAGAACTATAAAATTATAATTAAAGTATAATTACATTTAAAATAAAGCTAGTTTTCTTTTTCCTACAAACTTATTAGTGCAGAAATACATTGGGAGATCATAGAATAGAGAGTGAGACAGTTAATTTTGACTATAATAGTAGTGTTAGAACCATGTACTGAGTATTATGTCGGGTGCAGCGTACTATTTTAATTACATCGAAGCTTTTTTTATGTAGATATTAAAGTTATTACAGTAGTATCTAGTGTATGAATGAAGATTAAATTTTGGAAAATAAAAATTATATTTATTAATATATTAATATTTTTTTGGAATTCTACATATAGAAGTAATACGAGATGAAATATGAAAAGTAAAAGGTATCCTACAAATTCATCACCGAAATATTTTAATCGCAGAATTATTCTGACCGAATAGAAAATTTAAACTAATAAAATGTGAGACGATTAATAAAACTCTCATAAAGCTGGAACATCACTAATTTTATTAATAGATGATTTGAAAGAATAAGAGGTATAATCTTTATTGTACAAGAATATAAAGAATCAAACCGCTATTTACGAGTTTTTTCGTACAAGATACTGGTAAAGATGTAAAGATGGTTTTAGGGATTCAGAAATGTTAAATAATATTTTTCTTTTTTAAAAGTAATTTAATTCATCATTATGTTGTTTTATTTTTAGCTATTGTATAAAGTAATTAAATTAATACAAGGCATTAAAGAAGCACGAGAGCGCTTTTATTTGCATATAGGACAGATAGTTTGTCGCTGGATGTATTTTAAAGTAAGATTTCTGTAATGAATACAGTATATAATAAAATAATTCATTTTTTTTTTTTTTTTAGTAATTTACAGTTAATATTTTCTGTAATCTCATAGAAATTTCTTATTTTTAAATTTAATAATGAGAGTAGATCGTTAAGAAATCTAGTTTTACAGTCTATTTTATCCAGTTTTTATAAAAACCTTCCACGAATTTAATCATTTTAAACTTTGTAGACGAGTACGCACATACAAATGAAATCTATCGTAATTAGTTTTATTTTTACCTGAAATTAAAATAATCACTGCAAATTGTTTTTTATGAACTTAATGCCAATAAAGTTAATCAGATAAAAGTTTGAAATTTTAAGTACCATAAAATATTTAATTTAAAATTCATATAATCAAAGCACGTCATCTACGAGTATTTTAGTACACATTTCTATGAAAATTTATTTACTAGTAACAATCATTCCAGTGACTTTTTAGTCTCAGTTTTTTTTAATAATAAGAAAGAAAGTTAATTTGATTTGAAGAGAAAAGTAGAAATAATTCAAGGTGTTAATAAATAGAACATATGTGTTGGAATAGCTAACAAAGCGTGAATCCAATAAGTTGTTAGGTCCAAAGACATTCTGTTTTTTTTTTTTTTTTTTTTTTTATTAGAAAATAAAAAAGTGAAACTCCTGTGTCCGCGTTTCATTATGATGTTTTTATATCTACCAGTAAGATATTTCACACACACTGTCGCAGCAGAGGTGGTTCTCTTTCTTTTGTAGAAATAAAATTCTTCAACTTTTCAAATATATGTAAAATTATGTAAACGCTAAAAATCAACCGGAAATAATTAGAGCGTTTACAAACACGCGCACACGCACACTTTCTCACTCACACAAACGAATGCCAGATGAATCTATAAATTGTTATTATTATTATTTGAAACTTAATTTTAATAAAACAACGATACTTTAAAATTTAGATACTTTTAAACTTGATAGAGTATATGTGTACCGATTTCAAACATCTCTTTTCTCTTACACATACTCAGTCATTCACTAGCTCTCATTTATCTACTTTTTTTTTGTCTTATTTATCTCAAAAAGGCTGTTTGTCCGTTGCATACTAAAGATAATTCCCAGCTTCAGATGGCTGTATTTATTTGTTTTAATTAAAAATAAATCACCTGTGTCGAGGTGTTTGCATTACCCGTACAGAAAATAATATTTTCAAGCAAAATATTTTATAACTAATCACAAAAAAAATTTTAAATAAATTTTGTTGTAAGAAGAAGAATCTGTATTTCAAAATTAAAAATTAAAATCTTATAAAATTTATTTGTGTATTTTTTTTTTAATACTGAGCAATAGATCTCGAAAAATTTGTCTTTTACTGATCTTTGTGAGCAAGCTCCGTTTGAAATTTAAAAAGTATTTTTTCATTAACTAACCATCAGTGAAATATTCAACTGTATTAGCAATTGCTCTTTTATCTTATTGTTTACATGTTCGACTAATTATAAGTTCGTTTTCAAAACACTAAACCTGATAATATATAAGTTTTAATTTTGTATTTCATAAAACACAAATTACATATTTTTATTCTTGTTCTTTGCAATTATTTAAAAGTTATATATTAATTTATATTCCAATAAAATATTTTATTGCAGTTTACACCTAAAATTTGTTTGCTATCATTTTAAATCTTTCGCGTGTGAATCCTGATTAAACCTAAGCAAGGAAGACATAAATTCATGTTTTTAAACGCAATATTTAGTAATGCTCTTCTTGTTTTGTAAAAAGCTGAAAGCGCATGAAAATCATGTCCCATTTGCTAAAAGGAATGACTTAAATGTGAACATAAATAAAAAGTTTGTAAATTAAATTAAAAGCTAAAAGCATGGTTAAATGGCTTGAAGAATCTACTAAGTTAACGCATACGACGATTGATTTAAAAAACAACTTAATATTGCATCGTAAACAGCTTCGGAAAGTTAGAAATCCTCTAATAGGAAGTGGATTTGCATAAATGTGCATTGATTTGTCAGCTAGCCAACTGGAACCTGAAAAGTATATGTGGATTAATGACATAGAAATCCACTTGATAATTTTGTTGCAAAACAAAAGTATTTCGGGTATATTAAAAATAATTTAAAATGCAAGTATGCTGTCTGTCAATTTTACCTTTTATAATCCTACACAGCAATTTATTGCGACCATAATAAAAATGTATTTAATGTTTGTATTTTAAAGATAAAAACAGTGATCCGTCAGAGAAAGGGTCATAGAAAGAGTGACTGATGGAAGACTGCCGAGTAAAGTTTTTGATTGGAGTACAGCTGGAAGATGATCAAAGGAGGATAATGGCGAGATTGGTGACTCAGGTCATATCATACAGGTTAAAGACTATAATGGTCAAGAAAAATGGAAACCGAGTTGGAGAAGCAGTGCCAGATATAAAAGTCCGCTAAAAGTAAATTAAGTAAATAGTACTAAAATTTTTTATTGTAATTTATACTTTTGTTAATACTGTCAGTTAAATTAACAATAACTGAATTTAAAAAATCCGCGAAACTTTGGACTGAAAATTTTTAGTGATATTAAATAGGACGAAGGACTAACACAGTGAGAGTTGATGATAGATTTCAATATTAATTTCTGTCTTATTTAATATTATTTTAATCCCGAAGACCGTCGTTAGATTATATTTAACTGAAGGATTTTGGGAGAGTCGATATTGGCAGATTGTGATGGTTTTACTAAAACTTTCACTTACCTACTAAAGTAGAAAACCTATAGTGAAAGTACTGTTAAATATTAAAATATGGAGATTTTTGTAAATGAAGGTAATCAAGAATTTATTCTTCCTCACTTATAGAACATTAAAAAATATTCCTAGCAAGACAAGGGGATGTCATTACATTTTTTCTAGGTTCAAACTATTTACTGATTGTCATTTTATAAGTTTCCCATTTTTTCAATGAATTAATTGTAATGAAATATCATTTATACTTCCAAATAATCAATATTAATTATATTTTAATAATTTCATTAAATACTATGTAAGAACAATGATATAAAAATAAACAATATTATCACCTTTAAAGTAGAGAGGTTTTATTAGGAATGTTCTGTTCTGAGTTTGAATTCCGGCCAGGTTTGGCATTTCTTACACGCTACAAAATTCATTTCACCATAAAATGTATAATTATGGTAATATTAAATGGGCTTCAGCTTGTTGTTACTTTAAATAAATTGGGTAATTAATTTGGAAAAAATGCAAAATGAATTAATTTAAATAAGTAAATTTAATAGGTTATTATAATAAAATAAATGAGGTATTATGTAGGTAAATATAATATTAATTAAACGGCAATATATTTAAAAACTACCATAAAGATCCATGATTCTCGAACATTTATATATATTTTTCATGATACAAGATATTTTGTGTTTTTTTCATCATACCTGTTCAGTCATCCTTGATGTTTCGGATCATACCACCGCTTAATACAAAATAATCGTTATGAATGTTTCAAATACACGAATGGATGCACGTTAATATAAAACTATTGCAATAGAGTGTTGCATTGTGTTGATTATTATTAAAAGCGTTCTATTATAAATAATTAAAGAGATTTCCGAATCGGACTCTTAAAAGCTTTATACAATATTTTCTGTTTTTTTTTTAAACAGGTCAGAAACTAACACACTTATCAAATATATATTTAAATCACGGTATGAGAATATTTGGCGTAGTAATTTGTTTAATTTATGGTTGTGTATTTGTGTAATGTAAAGCATTGTCCGAAACACACGCAAAACAGACTGAGAAAGTATGTCATTTAAAAATAATTTTATTCCAGTACCATATTCATATTTGATTAAAAGTGATGAAATTCACTTACCAATTTTTTTTTTACATACTATTTGCTTATTGCTACATCTTTAAAGTGTCACGAAATAATACATTATTATTAGAAACACATTAAAATTAAATATTCTCTATTTTTTCTCCCTTAGTTTCCATTTATTAATTTACTTAATAAGTACTAATATTCATTTAAAATAATGATATCCATTTAATATTCATTTAAAATTTTATACTTATTTATTATAAGAAAATAACTTTGTTAGGTACTGAAAAGTGTCTTGCGTTACCTGGATTCGAGTCTTGAAACTTTCGGATAAAAAAAAACAAAAAAAAAAAAAATTGCTTTTATATTACAAATCATTTCATATATTATAACGGAGACGGAATTTTGTTATCCAATATCTAGTTTTTCATATTAATACATCACATTCAGAGCTTTTTTTATTATTCTCCGAAAAAGAACCTTTTCGGAGAAACAGTTAATTTATAATGATAGATATTTTTAAACATTTTTTTGTTGTTTTGTTAATTTTTCCCTTTGATAATAATTGTAACTCAAGTAAACTTTCATAGAAATTAATTTTGATTCCTCTCTGCAGGAAATTAATTTTTTTTTTTTTTTTTAATTACCTGTTGCCATACTAGAATTGTGTATTGTACATCGAAATTTAGAAAATCATTTTTAAATGTTATTTGTGTCGTACCTTGTTTTAACGAAATTAAAATATACAGATTAACCTGCACAAAGTAATCTTCAAACTAGACATTGTATTTTATGACGGTCATTATTAGGCTTTTCAGAAAAAAAGTACTTTACATTTTATATCATAAAATGTTTTTAATTTATTTTGAATGGTATGCATTACGATTCAATACATGTATTGTATCAAAGTGGGCACCAACAGTGTTCCACACTCGAAGCTGTCATTGTCAGAACAATCACTACCCCCACGAAGCCAACATGGATAGCTCAACATAGATAGAGGCCAACATGATAGAGCGCATCAGTTGGTGACTGATGCGAGGCTACCCTATTCCCGTGGTACCTCTAACTTTCCTGTCATGGCCTACGTAAAACAAGAACCCCAATTCTATATACTCTGTTATCTGCACTCCTACGCCATCGAGCTGTGGTCTTTTAAACTAAACAACAGATTAATTCCCATGATCCGTTTTTTTCACATTCAGCTTTAGAGTACACAGAGCAGTCCTTATTTGTCATTGTATAATTTAATTTACGCCAGAAATTAGCATAAGCCGGGCATGGAAACTTCGCTTCTCTGTTAGGTCACGACCCGTCAATCATGTTCCAAACAACAGTGACC
>JAAAKQ030471261.1:3251-14874 GCA_010016005.3 Zanna intricata | reverse complement strand
AAGTTTCAAAAATATATAATCATAAATTTAAGAAAAATTAACAATTATTCCCTACATTCCCCAAGTGGGGAATGCGGACCAGACACCGGTCCGCATTATATATAAACTTTCGTTGTTGTTGATGCCGTAAGTTTATAGGCAAAGAGTGTTCAGATAATAACTGTCGGTTACGAAAAACAAGTAGATATGTAAAACAAGTAGGTATGTAATACGGTTAAGTAAAACAAGTAGTTACAAGAGTAACTGTCGGTTACTCTGTGATGCTCAAAATATTTTCAGACGGGAAAAAATTACCTCCGTATGTAATCTTTAAAAAGAAACATCTACCGAGAGGTGAAAATTTTCCACCCGATAATGAACGAGCACAATTAAAAAGATGGATGGATAATGAATTAGTACTGTTCCGAATTAAATACGTCTAGAAGCGTCGATCAGGAGCTTTATAACGAAAATCGTCCATACTTGATACCAGGGGTCACACGACCGATGATATAAAGCGAAAACTGATTTCTGGAGAGTATAAATGATTATATTTCCTGGTGGAATGTTTATTCTTCAACCTTAGGTATCTATGTAAACCGAACATTTAAAACAAAACTCCGTTACCACTACTGAATTAGGTAGCCAACATGAGATACGAAACTACATAATTGATGAAATTCAAAAATTGGATCTGATACAGATTTATGAGTAAATTATTGTGGTTCGATCAGAAATACTGAATAATTTGATTAAACAATCGTTCAAGAGATGTTTTTTTTTCGAAGATCTCAATGGAAGTAAGGATGATTATTTACAATTACGAGATTACGAAGATAACTGCATTGATGATAGTAATTAAGATATAATAATATAATAATAATTTAAGATATAATAATTTCTATGCTTTTAATTAAATATTTACAGAATAGACCGATTTATTTATGTAATGCAAATAACAAACACTTATATATTTAATCTTTTATTGTGATTTTGTTAATAAAATGCAAAAAGTAACTTATTTTTTTTTTACTTTTTAATTTTCCAAACCTGGATGCGTCAGGTACATATTAGTATAAAGTAATTACTTAAAAATTAATTAAAAAATTGTTTTTTTAATTTTTAAATACTTTTTAAAGCAATGAAAATTATTATTAATTGCATTTCACGTACCGAAGTGAAAAAATCACATGTTTATTTACAACGTTAACTTTACCCGCGAGGTAATAACATTCTTTTCCAATTTAATTAAACATATAGCCTTACTTAGAACGTGAAAACGAACGCATCATTTTTTTAAGTTTTAAAATAATCAACTTTGATTAAAACTACTGTTATTTGAAAAAAAATTACCAATTAAAATGATTACTCTTGATTGGAACAAGTAAAAAGTAACATTTAGTTGTTCTAAATAATAAATATTTTTTCTTTAAGATTTGACATCTAATTAATAATAAGATATGTTTATTATTTAAAATTTATTTCACTTTATTTAATTCGGTAGTTAAATAAAATTAAAAAAAAAAAAAATAATAATTTAAGCATATAACACAACAACGGGGTTTTTTTTTTAACAATATTAAGAACTAATTATTCAGATTGATCAATAGATACATTCAGCGACTACAATGAGAAATGAGAAATCCAACTGCCAGCGGGGAAGTATTTAGTACTCAGGTGTGAGAACATTAAACAGTATCGTTCCAACAATCTTTTTTACTATCCCGGAAAATATAGATAAATAGATAAATAAAATGGAAAAAGTACGGTGATATGTACAAAGTGGGTATTGGGTTTTTTGTGAATCTTTATCTTATAGGTCTCAACTAGTTAATATAGACCAAAAAACGTGTATATGTGCTTACATATATATGTAGCACTGCTTTTGGTCTTTTACCTAAGGATAGATCGAACCGATTTTCAAATTTGGCTTAAATATTTCAATAAATGGGGCAATGATCATATTAATTATTTTTCAAAACTGATTAACAGGGTGGGGATATCGCGAAAAAATCAATTTCCATTTTCTTCAGACATTTCAGAGGAAACGTTGTTACCTACAGGACATATATAAAAACATTTTAAAAATCAAAAATTAACTCCTCTTAAAATTGAAATATATGGTTTTTGGTTATTTTTCTCTATTTCCCTCTGATCTAAATATTCTTCCAAAACCTTTCTGAAAGTTTTTATCATATATGATCTCCGAGACATATAGAGTGGCACTTCCCAATAACGAATTCCTCTTAAAACCGGACACTTATATATTCCATGCCAGTTTTATAATAACTGGTAGCAGTTACAATAACCGGAAATTTAATAATTGGTATTAATAGATAAAATACTTGCTCAATAAAGTACCTTATAAATAACGGACGTAGGCAATGAATTTACCTATAAAAACCGTTCATTCACTTCTGAAAAAGGACAGCAGGAATAACAATTTTAATCTTCCTTGTTTTATTTTTTTTACTCGTTGTGACCAATTTATATATTGTGAAAGTGCATCACTTTCCGCCCAGACGTGGATGTTATAATTTCAATCAATTCATCATCGAACTTGATTCGTCAACATTTGCTGCGCAAGAGTACACCGTACATTGAACACGTATTATTTTTCTTACGGTATAATACTGTATTGTTTGTTGTAGTACATTTTCTATACATACGGTTACTGTACGATCAATTTTGTGTATTTTATAAAAATCGTTACGCCCATCGTTAATGCAATTTAAAATACCTCAAAATCGTAAACGCTTGACATTAAAAGAAAAAGTAGCAGTTGCACAAAAAAGAAAAATCTCAATGTACGTGATATGACAAAACTTTTTGATGTTGGGAAAACTCGATAAGCAATATCTTAAAAAAACAACCTTGATATCTTAAAATCAAGGTCTGAAAATGCCAGCAGTTAAGCAAACCTTTTTTTTTTTGTTTGACCTCTGGAACCACAATTAAGTATATCTTCAGAGGGATGAGATGAATGATTTGTAGCGTGTGTGAAAAATGTCATGCCTGACCGGGATGTTAAGCAAACCTGCATTTTCTAAAACAGCCTAGCGGCTGAGAATTTAACTTAAGAGTTGTTTTGTGGAGTTTCGTGCTAAAAATCTTCCGGTCACTGGAAATTTGGTACGTGAGCCCTGTAAATTGCTAAAGAACTCGGTTACGATGAGTTTAAAGTATCAGGGAGTCGGCTAGACAAGATTCCAAATTAGAATAACGTTTCATATAAAAATGTTTGTGATGATGATGGTGTTGTAGATGAGAATTTTAAGTCTGAATTTTTTTTAAAGTAAAATTAAAGATGCGTGATTTGAAATGAAAGAAACATTTTTAATCGTGATGAGACTGGTCTTTTATCCGGGCTTAACGCAGTGAAACAATGTGTTTGAAAAAGGAAAACGGAAAAGATATTAGAAAAAAAACTGACTGTTATGTTGGTTGTGAGTGACAGATGAATTTGAAAAACCACTAATTATCGGCAAAGCTGCAAAGCCATAATGTTTTAACGGCGTAAACATAAACTCATTAGAAATTGAATAGTATTCAAAAATAAAAAATCTTAGATAACTAGGGACATAATGATCGACTGATGAGTTTTGATCGTGGAATGGGAAGGCAAAATAGGAAAGTCATACATACTATTCCTGGACAATGCAAAATCCCACCCTAAGGGTTAGCTTAGAAAGTAAAATTCATATTTCTTCACCCAGATACTACTGCAATATGTCAACTGCTTGATCAGGGATTCATTCAGAAATTAAAAATTTAGTACAGAAAAAAGAAGTTAACGTACTTACTGTCAACAATGAAAGTTATGGATGTTGATGAGCTTTCTAAAAGAATTAGTGTGCTGGATGCAGTTTTGTGGATTCATATGGCTATATAGCAGGTTAAAACTACGACAGTGAGGGATTGTTTCCTAAAATCCAGTATTAAACCACCACACAAACTAACTTCAATTCCGACATTGAAAATCTTAATGAACGAAATGAAAATTTTGTGGAACAGAGTGAATTACAACTTAATGAACCATTTGGAAACTACAAAGAATAACGCGACCATTGTTGATACGCTCTAACACAGAGGACGTATCGACTGACAACCGTGCTTTTGTTACTGCCTCAGACTCGACTACTTCCAAAACGAACGATACTGACTCTGACAACGATTATAATGACAATAAACACGGATTTATCATGAAGAGTAAAGAAGCAAGAGATGTGAATAGTAATTAGAGATGTAATAGAAATTAAAACAATATTTCTTATAAAAAGGATTACCAGAAAGCTTTATTTTAAACGATTAAAAAAAAAATGTGTACCAAGACTTAGTTCAAACTAAAATAGACAAAGGGTGAAAAAAGGTCTTTTAAGGAAATTAGTAGAGTTTAAGAAAGTACATGGGGTTGTAAATTAGGGTAATTACAACTTTTTTTTATAAGCGACTGGACAAAATTTTCGCTAACTGGGACAAAATGGCCGCTGTTTAAAGGTGGTGAAAATCGATTTTTCAATTTTGTAAACCAAGGTAAACTTCCTAGGCGAAAAAGTTCTGAATAAAAGTTGTAGGCATTGTAGTACCTATAATTTAAGCCCTTAAAAATTGAATTTAATTGATTAGTTACTGCAAAGAAACCAAAAAACCGTTAAAAATGGACGTTTTTTGAAAAGGGCAATATTTAATGCAAAAATTACATTTTTACTACTTTTATTGTTTGAAAAGTTAGCTCTTAAAATTCCGAATTCAACGAGAAGTTACACAAGAAAACTGGTTTATTCGTTGTTGAGATATTGTAATTTGTTACAATTAAAAGACTCTTCAGTTAGGTCATTATTTTGGCTTTTAAGAACTTTTCGTGTCCAATTCATGTGTAATCTATTCTTCAAGACTTATACTTTCAAACGGTGAAAAGTTTTAGACCAAAAATCAATGTAAAACTTGTTTAAAATTCTTCGAAAAAATAAACGAAAAATATAGCGTACTTGCACGGTAGTCGTGAAGGGGGAAACAGCTCGCGACAATCATGCGCGAATAAAGCTGAATTCCTAACTTTTGGACAGATCGAGGCCATATTTTGTTAAACTGGGGTAGCTAAAAAAAAAAATAACTATTGCGCTATTAGTTTTTATACATTATTTCAGATATAGTCGGCTTTTATGTACAAGTAAACTTATGTATTTCCAATATAATATGTTGATTTACACGACTGCTGAAAAAATCGTACTCACCTCTCCGACTAAAACTAAAACTGAATATTTACTACGACAATGAAAAGCATTTGGGATTTTGTAACATCACAGCTCATACGGCTTCTTTATTTTCAGTGTAAATACATTATTTTATTTACTCGTAGAATTTTTTCATTTAAGTTGAACGAATTTCTTTAAATCTGTACCTAAACTTTTAACTGCATTGGTTGATGGCACGCAATTCCAATGGATACTGAAGTGGCGTCGAAACAAACGTTATGCGTCAGTAAAACTATGGATATTTTTGTAAAATGCTTTCTCATAAATGCAAGTTTTCCAATCTAACGTCAGAAAAATTTATTGCAACAGAATACTTCCGAACATACACGAATGTTACCGGAAAAAAATATATCCGTTTCAACAACTTAATTTAAAAATCTACATAAATTAATAAAATAATCTACAATTCTTTTAAGGAAATGACATTGTATTTACAGTATTAAATGAGTTACTACTGTATTATGTAAGCGCGCCGAGGTTCATAAAAATTATTAGTGATTTATTGGTAAAATAATTAATTAAAAAATGGCCAAATAAATTAGTAGAAATTATATGATAAAAACATAAATTGAAAAAACATCTATTACTGTTGTGAAAAAAGGTTATTTGTAATTTATTTTGCCAATTAAAAACAAAAAATTTCAGCTGATAAAAAAACAATGTCTTTTAACAAAATCAAATTTTACAATGAATTTACTTAACTGTCTCCAAAAAAACGGAAACATCTAATTCTTTTCATATTCCGTTACAACCACGTTTTGCAGTGCTTTTACTCAACACATATACACTTGATATACAAACAAACTTAATAAAGGAAAAAAAGCTAAATTAGGGAAAGAAAATTTGGCAGCAATATTGGCTTGTAAGTGAAAGGAAGATCGCAATATTATATGACAAAGAAACAAAAAACAAAGTATTAAAATGAAAAAAAATGAAACTGGTAGTAAAAATTGATAAGATTTTTATTTTATATTATGAATCGTATTTATATTTCAAATAATGTTTCACCTTAACAAAATTTAAAAATAAAATAAAAACAGAATAAAATATATAACAACGCGCAATTCTTACGTTATAACAGTAGTTGGAAAATGTTACCGTATACGACAGACAAAAGAAGAGCTGCCACGTACATGAAACGTTCATAATTCTAACAAACGAAAAGATTGTTTGTTTGTTTGTTCGTTGACATTTATCCCCATACAAACACACATTTCTCTCTATTCAGTCAGGTAATGTATACTGGGCTACGCGTATGCGATTCTTATTATGGTTTTTATTTTTTTATTTTACAAAATAATTTTAAGTAATAATCCACTGTCAGAGAACCGTTTGTTTAGTTGACAATACTTGTCCAAAATAAAACAGGGAATAAAATTACATACAACAAATTAAAAAGGTATTCAAGAATAAATATTTTTTTAAAATATTTACATATATACATACATATATATATATATATATATATATATATATATATTAGCATCCACAACGCTATTAGCTTCACCCGCTCTATATGGTTGTGCTTGCGTTTCCCGTCACGGTCAGGGGATGTTTAGCCAGTCAGGATTCTGCCCTGGACCCGCTTGTGTCCATTAAACTCGTGCTTTGATGAAAGTAATAATAATGATAAATAAAAACTAAAGTCTGTTCAATTTATAAAAACTATCAGTGGATTGTAATCTCAGCAACTGTTTGGGTAGTAATAAATTAAATTAAGTTATTATTAGTAATAACTTAATAACTTGATAGCAACTTAAGACCGGATACATGACGGTAACTATCTCGGATACCCGTCATGTTTCCTTCGGTTATGATAGGTAAGTGTAATGTTCAAAGTGAAAGGTCTTTAATAAAAAATGATAGTAAATATATAAAAAAGACGGCACATAAAAAGAATAATAAAAATAAAGAAATATCGGCGCGCACAAACACCCATCAGCATTGATATTTTTTAAATAGTAAAATTATAATAAAAAATAAAATAAAAGTGTCTCGTAATAAATAATGAAACAAGAACATATGAATATAAAATAAGTAAAATTCAAATGCCTTTTTTTATATTAAAAAATATAAAACTGAAGACAACATGAATTATCCTACAAAAGTTTTAGCAGAAATAAAAATAATAAAGAACAGAAGAAAAGTTGTTGTAATACTGAAAAATAAATGAAAAGAACGAAATTTTCTAACAGTTCTTCATATTAAAATTTCTAAAAAGTTTCAATATTGGAATCATCAGCAGCCAACTTCTACAAAACTTTGTATTATTTTTAAACATAACTTTTTTCCATAGAAATTTAAAGAATAATTTAGTAAGTTATACAGTAAAGAGACCGTGTAAAATTATTTATACAAGGGTATTTTATTACATTATATATAATACAAACACACGCGAGCGTTTATATAAATTCAATACACCTGGTACATTTTTTTATTATGAAAATTACCAAAACAAATAAAAAAAAAAAAAGTAAAGAATTTCTGTAATATAAAAATATAAAAAAAGATCCACATAAAAAAGTAATCTAAATAAAATCTAAATTCCAATAAACGCATCGCTTTTATTTGGTTTTATTATAATCGCTTAACTACTTTAGCAGTCTAGGATATATATTTGTGTATTAAAAGGAAGATGAATTTTTATAGGACCTATTTATTTCTGAAAGAAAAATAAATTGAACATTTTAAAACATTTAAGCATTAAATTTCATACACAGTAATATCAATCAGGAAAAAGAGATACGGCCGGACGGGTAATGAAAACAATCTATTTTTTTAAGTTTGACAAAACAGAAGAGGAATATCCCTTGGTATAATATCAATTAATTCTTTTTCTATTATTTCTAAGATATAAATAATTTTTTCACAAGTATATAAAACTAGCATCCCCGTCGTGGTTTCGCCCGCGCTATATGGTTACTTGTGTTTCCGGACGCGGGCAATTTTTTTATTTTATGTTTTTTAATCAAGCAATCGGAGGCAGGTACAGCCAGTCACATCGCACAAACAATAACAGTGGCAGTGGCTGTGTTGGTTGAATAACCGCGCCTTACATCATCGCACCTTTTAACATATCAAAATTAAAAAAAAAAAAATTTTAAATGATTGTTAAATATTTATCTGAAGAGTATTTGCAGGCAAACATTTACCGAATATCTCATCATTTAATATAATCGAAAATTCAGAAAATTTGCAATCATTGTTCAAATTTTTTTATCTTTCTTTACCTTTTTAAGGTCGATTTTCGAAAAATGTAGAAATTGGGAATGGGTTTTAGATATTCACATGAAGATTACTCACACCAATAATCAAGTTGATATCTTCATTTGTTAGCGAAAAATAAAAATAAAAAAATAGTAAATTTCGTTGTTACTCCAATTCAATCCTTTAAACTCGAAATTTCAAAAAATCATTTCTTAGTGTGTACTTACACCGTAAGAAGAACGTGTATACAAATTTTCACCAATTTATCTTCAATGCTGAGCACTGATAAATCAGTTAGTCAGTCAGGACATGTTCTTTTTGTATGTAGATAGTAACTGCTTTAGATTAAATATCTAAAGAATTGTTGTTTAATAAAACAACTGTTTTAAACTAAATTACAGATTAATGTATAGAATAATCTTGCAATCAGATTTTTAGTCCAACCAACCCCGAATTATATGCTCATATAGACAATACATATACTCGAAAATACAGTCATCTATAGAAATAGAAATCACTCGCGCTTTTTTCTCATTTCTCGTAATATTTCCTGGCTCCACAAAATAACCTTTAAAGGAAAATTGACTTTTGACGCGATTATTACATCTACTTTTATTATATATTCTATAACTGCTGGGTAAAAAAAAAAAATAAACATGATTTTCGTCTATTCTCAACTGGGTACAACGACCTAATAAAGGTGAATGAATTTACAGATATAATAACGTGGCCCTACTGCAATGAAACTTTATTTCAACGGCCTTCGATCTTTTCAGTTTACACGTACATTGTGCGCATAACTTAATGAGGCTGCTCTAAACAGAATTAATTTAGAAATAGGAGACTACACTTATACTATGCTTTTTTTTCATGTAGACTTTATTTTAAGTTATGAATCAACCACAGAAAGACGTACTCATTGCTTGCAACTTATTACGGGTTAATTCAGGAGGAAATAATTTGTAAATTAATTTTAGAGCTTGAAATAAGGAAAATAGTGCATATGATCGAAAACGCTTTGTTATCGAATTAGGGCTAACGAAAAATTTCGCCTGGATTTTATTTCCACCAGTGAAATGTCATACTGACATTTTTAAAACGTTATATAAAGGATTAAATTGATGGTTTTTATGTTTTTTGAGCTGAAAATCGAACAAGCAGGTCCACTCTGTATATATACATATATTTATATATATTATATATATTTTTATATATATATATATATATATAAAGAGTCGACATGTTTAAAATTTTAGTTGTTTTCTGTTGACATTATTTACATCAATCTTCTTAAAATGAAATTCTCTACAATTTATGTATAAAAAATGTATGATTTATTGCCAATTTAACAACGTTATTGTACGTCAAACATAAAAAAAAATGTGTTTTTTGACCCTATTTTTGGTGTTCTACATGGGATATCTTAGAAACTAAGAGAGCTAAAGTTCTGAGACCTATTTTTTCCGATTTTCCAGCTAAAAACCATAAGAAATAATTGAATTTGCCCCTTAATTGACCTTCCCAGAATTTCAGAAAGCTTTAATTTATCTGGAGGAACTAAAACTCGGGCGAAATCTTTCACCCTGTATAACTCGCTAACGAAGCGTTTTCGGACCTACGTTTATATGAACGTTTTTCTTATTTTTAGCCTCTAGAATGAGTTGTCAAAGTATTGCCCTATTCTCCTGAATCACTCTCTATATTCAGAAAAAAATAACACATAACTTATTAGATTCACATGTTAATCAATTCAGAGCTGGGAAAGAAAAAAAATGTCATACAATCTTTATTAAGTTTATCAATTCTTCATAGAGATTGTCTAAGTAGACGCAAATAATAAATTAAACTATGAGTTATAAATTGACGTGTTCGGCATGGGTATATATGAGAAATCGAATGGTGTAGGATAGCAGCTAAAGCGAAGGTCGCTATGCAAAGGTACCGTCGAGTATCCAGTACCAAATACTTCCAGATCCTTTGCCGTTTTTTATAGCAAGACTCGAAGCTTTCCTATTTGTAACGCTTATTACAGCCATTCTTAAATTTGTTTCCAGAAAAGAGCAAAATCTGAAAATAGTTACCTTCCGCGAACAGAATTTACGGTAAACCATTGGTGCAATAATATACCCTATTTATTTTTATCGATATGCCTACCAGGGTGGCGATGAGATAGTTATTTTTAATCAATTTCTTTATCTCCTTTTGGTGCTTCTTATCAATAACAGAAAATGGTCGAACACTACAACGTTCATCCTCAAGATTCTTTTTACCACAAAATGTATTGACCACCTACTCTAACAATTTCAATCAATAATTTTCTTACCATAAAGGACTTTTAGATGAAAAATACCATTCACTTTTATCAGTTGTTACAATTCAATTACTATTTTAAACGCTTTGACAGCGCAGTCGTACTCACTTCCATAACAATGTTGACTGACAGAAAATTAGAGATGAATTACGCCGTTTGTGAATTTTACCTACAAAAGCATACTCTGATTTTTACTTATAATTCTACCATTATTACTAAAATCTGTAAACATTTTTTTAATACTAATTTAATTTTCTGTTTTTCGTTAATCTCTTTAGAAATTTTTTATGGTCGATTTTAACTATTTTTGTTTCAATTAGTTGAAATTCCACGTGAGCTGGGATTTACATATATGAAATAAAACGAAAATAACATAGGTGTGTGTGTGTGTATGTGCACGCGCGCGCGCGTGCACGAGTGTGTGTATATGTATGTTTGTTTGTGTGTGTTTTAGACACTAACAATTTATAACATCCATTAAATTGTAATTACTTGTAGCAATAATTAAATTTTCTCTGTGATGTAAAATCTCTCTCATTCATGACTAATGTAAACGGATATTACGTTGTTACCTGTTACCTGACAACTTAACATATTTTCAAAAGTGAAGAAATGAAGATGTATAGTACAGGATACTTCGTAAGTAACTAATGACGCCATGACTACACGATGATTTTATTAACACAACATAATTTAAACAAATATATATATATATATTTTAAATATTAAAAACTATTAATAAAAGCTGATGCCAACATGGATTTTAAAAATATATTAACAAAGTTATAAAAAAAAATATAGATTAAGCTGGGGAAAACAATCATATCAAAGACGGATACGCATTTAATTTCAAAATAATGTACTTTTTTTT
>JAAAKQ030471250.1:4229-19463 GCA_010016005.3 Zanna intricata | reverse complement strand
AATGTTAATGTTAACCAGACATAAATGTTGTACTATACTTTTATTTGTTTCATAATTTTTATCTTCATATCTAACTGTAGTATGCTATTAAAATGTAATGGGACTTTTCACCCACACTGTTTGATACAGGTTGTGAGTACTATAACTTTTTTTTATGAGCTTGTTTTCTGTGTACATAGTATTTTTCTAAAGCTTGTTTTCAGCTATTCATGAATAATATTATATTTATTTAAGTCCTTTTTTTTTAACATTTTTTTACTGAAGGATCTTAACACCAACAAAGACTTGCCTTTTTCCTCAGCTTTCTGCTCTAAAGGTTCTAATTCTTCATCCACTCTTAATTGTACAAACTATATGCTGTGAATTTCTTTTCTTCTTGATGTATCTTGAAAGTTCTTTCTCATCATCTGTACTATTTTAATTTTTCTCCATCCTCCTTTCTTAATTTCTCATGTTATTAGTGGTGTTCATCAAATTTCTTTCCCCTTAAACTTGCTGTAAATTTCTTATCCAGTGCTTGGGTTTTTTTTTTTTTTTTTTGTGACTTAATGCATAATTGACAATTTTCTATATTACTATTTTATTTACTCTAAAGTTTCAGTTTTAATATTCAAATATTGCTCTTTAAATTCATGTTAAAAAATTAATTCCATTGTATGTGTTGTCAGCCAAATAAGTTTGCTGCTGTCAAATAAAGAACTTGCTTGTCAAATACTTCCAAACAACCATTTTAAAAATATGAGTATCATTTCTGAAATTTATATACAATGCCAACTACAGATAGTAGCATTATTTTTCCCATGCATGTCTGTGATAGACTGTCAGATACAGGTAATCTTATTAGAATTACTCATGAAGCATAATTTTTTTATTAATTTAATAATAGTTTTTATATATGATCGTCAATTATCTTCCTTAATTTTCGGATGAAGAAGTAACAATGAGAGAAGCATTTCCTTATCTGATGCTACAATATCAGATTTTTTAACTACATTTTTTCTTTTTTTAACTACTGTATTATTGTTTTAAAATTATATTTTATTTTTTAGTAGCTCTAGTGTATGTTTCAGTAAACAAAAGCTACAATTTTGTATTTGCTACTATTTTTTCATGTATTGTGCAACTTATATGTTAATTTTTTAACAATTTTAAAGAGAGAAAATTTAATAAGTTGTTCTTTTTGAGTAATTCAAACTTGTTCCTTGTATAAATAAATATGACTTAACACCTTATTTTTTAAAAGTTTTTTCCCAATTATTATGTGTTTGTATTTCAACTTGCAATGTGTCTGTTCTGGAAAATCAATAATTCAGGGGAAAAATAATTATATTCAAGTTAATCAATATACAGAAAATTAATATTGAAAAAAGTAATTTGAAAATGTTGCTAAGAGTGCAGTAAAACTATGTTCAACTTGGTAAAAGCTCTGTCTAATTTATTTGTCAAAAATAAGTTTACTCACTTAATCTTTGAAGCCAAAGGACATTTATAGTTTAAATTAGTTTCTCATCTTAGGTATAGAAATTGCAATAAACTAATTTATGGGCTTTTATTATGTGGCCTCATATTATAAAAGGAATTTAATTGAAACCAGCTTATCTGTCAACAAATATCTCTATATCTAAAATCTATTGAAACTATCTTTAGTAGCCCAAGTCATAAAGCATAGTATATGAATAATGTGCTGTAACACAATATAAAGAGTAGATGGGAATAGAAATTTTTATTGCAAGGAATATCTTCCTGAAATTTTCAAGAAGAAAGAACACAGTCTTATTTAGAGAAAAAAGGAACATTGAATGCTGAAGCAGATGAAAAATGGAAAGAGAACAGGAAAACTGAACAAGAACAAGAAGACTTGAAAGAAATTAAATATTAACTTGAAAGAAGACATCAAAATTAGAAAAGATTTTTTTGAATATTTCATGTATGAGAAATATTAGACATGATTAAACATGATAGATACAATTATCATGTTAGATAGATTTACTTATAATCTCTGAATTGCTACTTTTTTATTTCTATAAATAGTTCATAAGTTGTGAAATTAAATATTTTAATTAGGGCTAGAAACAAATGAGACCGACAGTTTTTAAATTTAAACTATTACGTATTACTGACTATTTATTTGTATCCACTGTACGTTTTTTCAAATTATAAAATAAAAGCTTGATTTGCTGTTTTTCTGAAGTAAATAGAAGAAAACATTTTTATGCGGTCAATGAGAGTTTTCATGATCTAATTTAAAAACGTAGTGTAGAAGAGATCATTTATTACATTTTATGACTTAGAAATTACCATTAATGCCAAGTTTTAATAATAAACAAAAACTGTAAAGAAGGAAATAGGTTAGAGAAATGTACCAGCTTTAGGATGGATGAGTGTTGGGTTTTCCTTCCTTTTTTCAGTAGTTTATTTACTGAAAATTGTTAAGGGGGTTGATGT
This sequence comes from Zanna intricata, assembly GCA_010016005.3. Lineage (NCBI taxonomy): Eukaryota > Metazoa > Arthropoda > Insecta > Hemiptera > Fulgoridae > Zanna > Zanna intricata. The sequence goes on along the minus strand of JAAAKQ030471250.1, from coordinate 17,018 downwards.
CTTGTGGTCTGTAAATTTGCTGTGTGGAGAATCAAGAAATTTTACCGGAACATTATTGACAGTTTTTGAGTGTAGTAAACTATATTTTTTTAATATGTCAGAATCTGTAGTCACATTAACCAATGACAAATACCAGTTGCGCAGTCAGATTTGGAAAGAGATGTGTGTAAAATATTGTAAGAAAAATAATTATAGTACACCCTAGTTCAAAATTGTATTATTTTAACTGTTTAATGATTATCTCATAAACTGTATTTAAAGTTTAAAAATCTATTTATTCTACTTATATTTTTCTTTTCTATTGTTAAATTTTTTTTTAATTTGATGGTGAACAACTTTGTAAAAATTGTAAAATAACAAGAAGTATGATGTTCACATACCTTAAGTAGATGTATTTACTTGGTCAGGTTTATTTTTAAAAGAAATTTTTTTAAATTTATTATGGAAACTAGTTAAAAGAAAATAGGAAATCTCTTGATTAAAAACTTGTTAATAACATGCACAACTTCCACATGCTATGGAGTTCTCGCATTAAAAATAAATGTTCGTTTTAATAAATATTTACTGAAACAGATTATTTTCTTTACAACTAAATTTATAACTTAACATTTTGTATGTATTTTTATTTTTTTAAATAAATATATTTAAAAGAAAAGAATGAATTTCTCTTACCATTAATCCTAAATTTTTCCAAAGATTAAGGAACAATCAGATTCTAATATTTCACTTCTTAAAAATAAAAAATATAGTGATCATCCAAAATTAGTATCCATCTTATGGTAGAAAAATGTTCTATTTAATCACTTTGTGTATTTAAGCATTTAATATGCAATTAGTATCAACAAGTTTTTCTGTTCCATATCATACGCGTATTTCTCAACCATATCTTCATTGAGATGAAGTAGTCTGTCTTATTTCTCTTAATTTTTAAAACGTTTTCTTCCCAAACATCTTTCAGTTTAGTAAATAGTGAGTGTCACTGTAAGCCAGTTCAGAGCTGTAGGCTAGATAAAAAAAAATTCTCTAATTTTACAATTAACTTTATTTTCTTAGTGGCATGAGGCCATTTATTGTTATAGAGGAGCAAAACTTTGCTAAATATCACCCCCCCCCTTACAACTTTGAATGGTCCACCACAGTTTTTTAATGTTTTATAGTATGCATCAGCATTTACTGTGGCTCCACAGAGCATAAAGCAAGGACCTTTTCACTTCAGAAAATAATACTCATAAATGTTCAAGTAGAGACTGCCTGCCATTTTATTTGGATTTTGAACAAGGATGATACCATTCCATAGGTCGATGTTTGTTTTCTGATGGATTTTATGAAATTCAAGTTTCTCCTGTCACAATATATATTTGGAATTCACTCCTGTTCTTTATGTAATAACTCAAAAATGTTGGTTCAATATTTGGAATCATTGAAGTTCAGAACATTGCGAGATAGAGATTCTTCTCTTTCTGGTTAACAGCTCTTAAGCTGGTTGGCAGTAGCTCTCCACTCTTCTCTCTTATCAGCTTTTCTCTTTAATTCCCAGCACGAATTACAGTTCATATCATCCAGTATCTGTTTTATGTACTCTAAACATGGTCTTCCTCTACAATTTTTCCCTTCCACCATTCCTTCTATTATCCTTTTAACTAGGCCTTGGTGTCTAAGAATATGTCCTACTCATTGCACTCTTCTTCTTTTCAATTATTTTAGCAAGCTTCTTTGTTCATTAGCTCTCCTAAATACCTCCTCATTTGATACTTTTTCTATCTAACTTATCTTCAGTATCCTTCTGTAACACCACGCTTCAAAAGCCAAAAGACTCCTTTTATTAGCCACACCAATTGTCCATGACTCACTACCATATAATGCAATACTCCAACAAATGTTTTTATTAAATTCTTTCTCAACCCATGGCTAATATTATTTGATGTAAATAAATTTTTCTTTTTGTAAAAGGCAGTCTTTACCTGATGTATTCCACTCACAGTTTGTTTTTTGCTTTTTCTATCATTCATTATTTTACTTCCTAAGTATTTAAACTCTTCTATTTGCTGAACAGCTTCACCTTTCAGTTCTATCATTGTTTTATTTACTCTGTTTTTGGTGCAAACTAGTATTTTGGTATTTTTAATATTAATTCTTCCATTAGCACCCTGTCCATTACAGTTACAATTTGTTGCAAGTCTTCTTCGCTTTCTGCAATTACAGCTATTTCATCTGCAAATCTGAGCATATCAATACTTTCTCCATGAATCTTTATACCTATACTTACTTCCTCTCTAACTCTATTTATAAGATTAGAGATTAGATTCTGTTTATTTTACCAGTTACTTCAATTTTTTTCTATTTTTTAGTTATGTTTGTTTTAACATACCAGAAATACCAAAATTGTTATTTCATAAAATATTTTGTTTGCAATGATTGAAGATGCATTAGGAAATTAAAAAATTATATTTACCTTTTTTTCTATCTTGTCACAGGAACTTATATTAAAATGAATCATTTCTGATCACATCATCAAACATATCTCAATTTTAACTTCATAAAGATTCACTTATATATTAAAATTGTAAAACTAAACTAAAATGAATAATTGCATAGTGTTTAGTGCAGATCTGGGCAGGTACTATTATTTAACTTGATGGAAAACTTAATTGTTTTCTGTTGTTCAGTTTTATTCAGTATAAAGTTATACATTTATTTTGATTAATTATTGAGATTATTTTATTTTAGTTAAAAGATTTAAAATTTCTGATAAAGTGAGCTCCATGGGGAAGGGGAAATTGCTGTAATACTTCCCTCATAAATATAAATCAAGTATTAATGAGGTGTGTTAGGACCTTATTAATTGCAAGATAGTAAATCCATTCCAGATCTGGGGGATTAGATCCCGATTTTGATCAAGGTAAGCAACAGATTTTGTTCTTATAAGCACTAGTCACACAAGCAGGAGGAGCAACTAAATTACTTTTAAAAGTTGGCTTGTTGTGGACCGATTCATATTTTATATTCTAATAACTATTATATTACCGTCTTGTGGCATAAGTTCTAGATTTGTATGATATTTAAGACTGTGTTATATACATGTTCTTTTTAAGCAACCCGATTTAATTACAGTTCAGTTTTCTTAATAAAACTTGCTAGCTCATGCATGTCACTTAATTGAATAAAATTATTGGAAAATGTATGTTTGTGATATTACAAAAATTTCTGTTAAATTTCTTGTCTCGTATTTAATTATATTTTTCATATATAGTTTCTCAGAACTTTGAGGCCATTAATAAAAACCAATTAAAATGCTGAATATGTATTAAGTATGTAGTGCAGTTACAGCATACTTGGCTAAGCAATTTTTTTTATCTTCACTATTCTGCTGTAAAAAAAATATCTACAATTAGCAATTTTAAAAAGTTTTCTTTATTTTACATTTTAATCTTTTAAAAGAATAATAGTTTAATAGTAATGTTTTTCTTTTTTTTGTTTAATTGATGCAGGTACGTACATTGGAGACATAAATTCATATTGGGCCTGCCAACATAACTGAATAAATTATATGCTTATACTCGTATGTTCATATTCTGTATACTTCATACAACAGAAGTTAACTAAAGCACGACACAATGGATGCTGCAAACAATTTATTTATTCTTTTCTGCTCAATTTAATTTTTTTTTTCTTTTACGTTATTAACTTTTGTATTTATATGTTAAATAAAATCAAACCTTATTTTCATAATGTGGATATTACTGTATCTTATTTATCCTATATCCTACTGAGAATCCTTGGAATTAAAATGTGTTATTTGTAATACGGATATTACTGTATCTTATTTATCCTATGTCCTAACAAGAATCCTTTGAAATAAAATGTGATATTTGCATTTTTTTTTTATACAAAATTATTTAATTATATTTATAAATTATGTGTTTGTAATAATATAAATGTGTATTATAATGTTTTATATATAAGAATGTATATGCAGTTTACTAAACTGCGAATCATTTAAAAACTACAAATTTTTTTTTTTTTTTTTTATTTTAAAGGTATAAAATTGATAGAAAATATTAATTCTTTGTAAATAAGTTTCTTCCTTTATGAATGCTGTATTAAAAATAAACAGTAGTCTCATTTTATTTACTAATTAATTTTTATATGATTTCACTCCAAGAAATTAAATGAAAATTTAAAAAATCCCTTTTTAACTATTTTTTTTAAAACTTTACACTGCGTAAAACAATTCTTTGCTCAGTCCAAATGGTTACTTTTGAAAAATAATAAAATAAACATTTGTTTTCATGAGTCAAAAAAGAAAATAGTTTAGTAATTAAAATCTGTTATTATCAAGACTTAATATTATTAAGTGGTATTTGAAAATAAAAATCTGATAAATATTTTGGTTTGATACAGACTTAATACAGTAAGCTTCATGTTAAAGTAGGTTGTCAGTGATATATCTTCTGAGACTATAGGACGGACTAATATATGATCAGTAATGTTCTGAATCTACTACTTTTTGGGAAAAATTAATGAATACAATAATTTCAAGATTATCTTATTATTTTATATGATATAATAGTAATATTTAATGTAATAGATTAACACAATAATTGTGATTGTTATTCTTCAGTCAAGATATGAAATCATGTATTCATTAGAAATTGCAATTAGTAACTATGTACTGGAAAATTGTTTATATGTAGAAAATTAATATAATATTAAAAAAAATTAGCTTTGTTTTACTTTTTTCGACCAAAGTGCTGCACAAGAGACAACTAATAATAGATATGAATAATTATGACATCAGTATAATTAACTTAACAGATTATGTTCTAAAAATAATCACATTATAGCGTAAAGATAAATATAATTATGTCTCATATGTAACAAAGGCTTAACTACATATGTTAACTGTTACATTGAATAATGTAGCATTAAAAATAATTTCTATTTACAAATCCATCTCTGTCTCCATTGTGATAACTCATGTGAACATTTTTTTCTTTCCTAATTGTTTTGTAAATATCCATTCTGATAGAATAGCTATCTGCTTGAAAAATGTAATTATAAAACCATGGATACAAATATTTCAAATTCATCTAGGACTGTGGTAGAAATTATAAATAGTTAATAAGGGTATATTTTTAGAAAAAAAAATTTTTGCACACAGTCAGGCTGTGCCAAAAAGAGACTTTATTTTCAGTTTTCATTAAGTTTTGTTGTCAAATTTGAATAGTATGAAATCGGGTTCATCAGAAAAAATTAATTACGGAATAAGATGAGATGCAATTTTGGACTGAGTTAAGCTACAAAGTTTTTGATGAAGGCATAGCACATTTAGTTCTGTCAGATTAGAGGAACAAACACGTTGATCTAATGGTTTAGTTATACTTATTTAAAAGGGTTTCCTTATATGCTTGGCTATTGCGAATATAATTATCAGTTTTCATTTAAAACTTAAACGTGTCTTGCATTTCTGCTACTGAATTTTTAAAGCTTTCCTTCAGATATTCTGTATTAAATCAAAAAATTTTTTAATCTGTTAGCTAAATCTAATTTTCATTCTTGATACATTTTCTTATTTCTCTGATATTTTTACCTTTCTGAATTTTCCTTTTAATTTAGCACCCTTTAATTATCTTTTCTTTCTAATTAGATTTCTTCCTCATCTGTTTTTTCTTATTTGCTGTTCCATATTCTAATTAATCTTCCCCTCAAATAAATGTATATGTGACTGTGTTATGGTTGAGCACTGAATAAAAAAAAGCTACATATTGGATAGCAAGAGGTTTCTAAAATATATGAATTAATGAAACATTATTCAGGAATTATATTATTGAAGAATAGAAATGTGAACCACATACTTTTTAAACTGCTGATTTTGTACTATTTTCCAAATTTTTATCTGCTTTGCACCACAATTTACAAAATTATTATCAAATGTTTAATAAGTCTTGTATTGTAACTATTTTTTATTTTTCAAGTGTACTTTTAGTTTTCTTTTTATGAATTTATAATTTTGTCATTGTATTTTTTCTCCTTTTTTTCTAGTCGGGTTCCGTACAACATCACGAGGAAGACTGCAATTAGTTCACTATGGATTTATTTATCACTGTAACCGTCAGAAAGATGATAAAATATTTTGGAAATGTGCTGAATATAATAAGACCGGTTGTAGAGGACGTTGTATTACTGTTGGAGAATCAATTACAGTTACTCATCCTTACCATAATCATAAGATTCGTGAGGAATCAAACAATGTGGAACATGATAATAACACTTCAGCTTTTGATGGTTGTAAACCGTTCTGGGATTCAGAAATGATTACATTAGCTGAAATGAATGTCATTAAAAGTCTTCCTGTTAAACAGCATTAATAAATTGTGAAGATCCTTTGATTTTTATGTGGCTTCCATTAAGTAAAAATACAAAAGGGCTGTGCAATGTAAAGAGATTATATTGATTTTTATATAGTGTACATATATATATATATTTGTATATCATTGGGTGTGTATTTAATGTACATTACATTTACATTCTAATAAAAATATAAAATTTATTTATATTGTCAATTGATGTACACAAATTATTTATCAATATGAAAAATATTTTTGCTTATGTTGAGATTTAATTTTTTTTTTTTTTTTTTTTGATAGATATTTTTTGAAATGTATTAAATTTATTATTCAGACTGAACACTTTATCGGATAATGAATGATTCTTATTGCTTGCAATTAATTATTGTTTGTTACATGATGTTATTGTTAGTTTTAAAAAAAACACAAAGGTTTATAATTCTAAAAACAAAATTGTCTGTTATATTACTTAAATACTTGATTAGACATAACCAAAGATACTTTGGTTATAGTTTGTTTACATATTTCTGTTACCTCAAAATAAAATAATATTTTTTACTTTGAGATTTGTTTCTGAAATGTTACCTCTTTTATAAGCACATTCAGAAAGTCACTACTCACTTTTAAAAATTAATAGATATTTATGGATTAATGTTATTATAAATATTAAGTACGTCTTTAGAAGTTTTACAAATACTTCCTTATTAGAAATCATGGGGGGAAGGAGGAAGAGTCCCTATGAAACTCCCCAAGGACTCTTTTATCTCTTATCAAGAGTTATACTAAACCAGATCGTAACTGAAGAGCCAATATGTGCTTTTATTACTCATCCTAAAATATAAATCTGTTTGTTATCTGTTATGTAATTCTTTTTATTATTTTATAAAGCTACTGTACTCTCTTTTTTAGTTTTTAATTTATCATCAGCTGTTTAATTTTTGAGTTATGTCATTGGTTACTGCATTTTCTACACTGAATTATTTATAAAAATTTTGGTGTTAAACTTTGCCCTTTATTTTTGTCTTATTTTAATTTTCTGTTTAAAAGATAGATACATTCATGAATTAAAAGATAGATCGTATTGACTTTGTGACTTAAAATTATGATTAATTTTAAAATATTAAAAATCAGTTTATTTTGTCAAAATATTAACTGATAAATTTATAGTTTTGTAGTACAGTATTATGTATTAAAGGATTTCATTTTTAATTTCAATGAAGAAATGCTGTATAATACTTCTAGATAATGCCAAATATTGTTTTAATAAGTTCAAAAATTAATTTTAATATGTTTCAGTCTGAACCTTGATTTAGGAATCTAACTGGTTGTATACCCAATACTTAAAATTTTTTTTTAACAATAATTTTTTTTCATTGTTTTTTATATAGATATATTCCAAAAGCCAAACATATATTTTCTTTCTTATTCTGAACCTTCCTAGATTTTGTACTTAATTTTATTTTAAGTATTGTAGTTCATAGAGGCTGATTTTGATTAGTTTTATTAAATATTAATTTGTTAATTGTAGAGGCATGTACATATATTTATTGTCATACTACTTTATGATTAACTTCTTATCCGCAAATATTATTTTACTGTAATTAAAAAAAGTATCCTATACAATTTACTGAAAGATAAATAATGTTAATGAAAAAATACAATTTTTATAATTATTGTTTTTAAAGTAGCATAAACATCTTGGGCCCAAAAGCCATTAAACTTAATTCATAAAATTTCCAATAATTGTATAGAAAAAATGATAGTCTGGTTTTTTTTTTTATAATTAACTTTTACTATATAAAAGGTTTTAAAGTGTAAATGTAAATATGAAAAGGGTTAAAAAGAGCAAGTAGTAGTTCTTTTCCAGTATAATAAAGTAACGATCAATTTTCTCTTATTATTTGTTTCTTCCAAAGATGAAAGAAAATATTCTCAAATGTTCATGAAATCTGGTTTGCCATTACAAAGTAAATCATAAATGTATATTTAAATGTAAAATACTAAAATTTTCACTTTTGTTCCCTTGAGTTTAAATAATGTAAGTGTAGACTGAAAACATATAGCCTTTGGATTAAGGAAATTATAAAAATTTATGATATTTTTTTATAAAAATTTATATTGAAAAAAAAATTATTTCTTTAAAACTAGCATCTTATCTGTTAAATTGTGTAATGTATCAAGTTTTAATGTATTTCATTAATATAAAAGGACATTTATCATCATGTTCTAATTTTATTACTTTGTGATACTTTGAAATTAGTCGGCATATTTTACAAAAGTTAAATAAAAAGCGTCAAAAAAGTTTTTGTAACATTGTTATTGTGTCAGCTGTGATTTATTATAAGTGTAGGCATTATTTTAATATATGTATATAATTAACTGTTAAATGTTCATTAGTTCTTTTTAATTAGGAGATTTAAAAGAATTTTTTCATTAGTTTTGTTGGTGATATTTTATGATGTATTAGTACATTATTTTTATTATTTTACATAATATACATAATTTCTGAATCGTTGGGTTTTTATCATTATTTGTTTATATTGTATTTTTTTAACGTAATTAGGAGGCCATCATAGATATTTTAAGCAATCGCTTTATTAGTTGCTATAATTATATAAACAGCTTGGATTTATGATGCGTTTATTTATACAAGTTAATCATCTTTAATTATTTACTTTTTAATATATATACTTTATTAATTTATAATATAATTTTATATATATACACTTTATTAATCATCTGTTTTTTAGGTTAGTTTTTTTTGTAATGTGATAAATATGACCATATGATGGTCAACTAGAAGGATTGAATAGTGGGTTTTTAATGTAGCAAGCAATGGTTAACAATAAACAAGCAGACCATTATTATAATATATTGTAATATATTCTTTTTGTAACTACTAATAAAAATAAACCTGAGCATTAACAAATTAAAATGGAATAAATATAGTACTCTAACTATATTTATTGAAAAAAAAATTAAATAAATATATTCAAGATAATTGATGTCATACTGCTTTCATTTATGACTGCAGAATACACAATGAATAAAGTTTAGTTCACACAGTTGTAACTCTCAGACTTTCTTGTAAAAATAATAATATTTGGCTATTTTAATGTAGGAGCTCTTACTTTACAAATAACCCTGACATTTTGTAAAAATATTATTAAAATAATATATGTTATTATATCCTTTTTTGTTAATTTACAGTTTGATTTTTCCTGTGACAAGTCTATTGATAAAATTATATTAATACTTTCCAGCCTGTAGCGATGTGTGTTGCTGTAGCTACAAAGAAAGAATCTAAAAAAAAATATTTTTTCTTTTTAATTTTTGGGCCTTAAGTAAGGAGATCTTTAAAAAAAATAAATTTTTAACCAAAAAAGAAATAAATAGTAAATAATTTCCACAAAAAAAAAATTATACCAGTGATCCCAAGTTCAAAAAAATATTTTTGTCATATGTTTGCTTGCCTGTATTTTATATTATAATTCTTGACCCTGTTGATCAATTTTCTGCAAACTTTATAGACCTTTGGAGGAAAATTATGTATTGATTTTTTTTTTTTTTCAAAAATTGGAAAAGGGGAACTTGTTTTGGCCAATATAAAATTTCATAAATTTTTACAAGAGTTTAAGATTTTTTTTATCAAGATCACAAATTACTAAAAAAATTTATTTTATGTTATATTTAAATATTTTTATTTAATATTGTATTAGTATACTAATATTAAAAATTTTGATTCTTGCTTTATTGCTTCCAAAAAAATTACTTAATACATTTTTCTCTTTTTTTTTCTTGTATATTTCTTCAGAAAAGGAATTAATGGGAGTGTTTTCCATCTATATTTTGTAGGACTTCAAACCACTATTATTATTTTTTGCCCATCTTATTTCAGTAGTCTGTGGTAACAAAAAATATTTTTTTAATTTAAAAAAAAATTTATTTTAAATATTAATCCATCTTGCAAATTACCCATTACATGTAATGTAACAAAATTTTTGCAGTTCTTTAGCAGTATTTTTTGAAAAAAAATTTTTAAATAATTTTAAAAAAGTTATTTTTTTTTATTTTTTATCAGCTCTCTTAGCTTAGTTAGGGGTTTTTTCAAATTAATTTTACCCAAATGCTTCCTGTTGAATATGGTAGCTCCCAAGATGAAGAAAAAAATTTTTTGCTATTTCAGATTTTTAATTCTCAAAACATATTTTGTTAATAAAATCACAAACATAACTTATAACCATGCCCTGATGAGAAGCCGCCATATTTTCTTCTTTTTTTTTTTTAAATTGAAAAACTTTTTTAATTTTGATTTTAATTGATTTAAATCAGTTTTAGTAAACATTTTAATCAATTTATAACCCCCCGCCCCTGATAGATAACCCTGCATATTTTAAAAAAGGTCGAAAATATATCTTTCAAATTTGTGATGTTAATATAACATCACAGATATATATATAACATTTTTCATATAACATTCGTGATGTTGTAGAACATCTTGGCTTCAAAAATGAAAATTAAAAAATCTAAATATAATTAAGCAAGTAATTTTATATTTAATACTTTTTTTTTAAATCAACAACAGTAAATTTTATTACAAAACTTGATGAAATAACTGAAGCTGGGCTAATTAAACATTTTTGCTTGATATTTTTAACACATTAGTACGTTACAAAAAGAATTCATAATTTTGGTTATTGTTTTTTTAATAAAAGGGGTTATTTTTTTATCTTAAAGATAAAAAATGCAGCTTAAAGTTTCTGGCTAAATTTAAAAATGTTTTTCAAAAAAAAATTTCATAACTTGATCAGCATAGCTAGCTAGCTGGTAAAGTTTTTTTTTATTATTTGTATTTATTTTATGTAGAAATATTATTTTTCATAAAATGGATGAAGATTATGTTAACTTGTTTGTCATTCATTTAAAATCCACTTTTATTCACCTTCTCTTTTATGGCTCATTAATTAATATTTTTAGCAATGGGAGTGACACATTAATTCTTGTGTTACATTTAGGATAGTTTATCTGCTTTTTACTTCTCTTTATTTATGACGTACAAAGTTATATATTTAATATAAATGATAAGGCAACTAGTTTTTTTTTTTTTTTTTTTTAATTTAACCTGTTAGTTTTTCTTTAAATTAATAAGATTTCATTAATGTTTTTCTTTCATAATCATTCTTTTTGGGTAGTTAATTTATTATTAGTGCTGTGATATGTATTTACTGATTTAAATGTGTTAATAAGTCTGCTTAGCAATTGAAGATCAAGTCTTCCAAGGTCTGGTATTGTCATTTATTTTTTTTTTAAGTGGTGTAATAAATCTTAAAATTACAATTTTTTTCCTTTAATTTCTAAGATATTCTTTATTGCCATAAAAAAAAAATTGTTATTAACGAAAAATGGCAATTTTCATCTTTGTGAATAATTTTAGTTTATAATTTATCTAATAATGTTTATTATTTTTTTTTTTATTCATTCCATATTTTATGTATGTGGATTAATATCCAGTAACTGAGAATATATTATTAACTTAATGAGGATGTTGGCAATAATTATTAAAATTTTATTTTATGATTAAGAAAATGGAGATAAATATAATTAATTGTGATCTTGTGCAATATTTTAATACTGAAATAGTTATAGTATTTAACTTTGTTTTGTATTCATTAGCCATATATAGACAATTAAGTACGCTTGAAATTAAAATTTAACGTATTATATAATTATAATAATACTTATATCAATAAAAAATACAGTTTTTGTATGGTTTTTTGTGTTGTTCTTTTCCTTGTGATGTTAACTGTGTATTTATTGGAAATTATTTTATTTTTTCTTATCTCATCATTAGAAGAATTCTCAGTTTACCTTCGTTTTGGTTGCTGATTAAGGAATGATTATAATAACCCTGTCATTTAATTAATGTGATTACTTTCTTTGAGTGTGTAGTCTATTATGAAATCACGTTTTTAATTTTTTTTATCTTAATGCTTGGTTTTCCCAGCTTTTTTCTCTGGTAAGCAGCTGGAATTTATAGTTAATGCTTACAGTAGAGAAATTTTCACTGAATAATGCCACAACTGATGACCAGATTATATGACTAGAGGTCTGGGTGAAAGACAATGCACAACCATATGACAGATCCTTTTTTTTTAATGTTAGTCCATTAAATATATAATCTTTCAGTTTTAGGCAATCTGATATACATAATTTTTACCCAAACATGATAATTATTATCATAAAAGTTAAAGTGTAGCCTGACTTTATCAAGTTATAGGACTGGATGTGGCATTATATCTTAATAAGCATATTCTTATTGTACAACTCTGATTTATACATATGATTTATTTTAATAAAATAGTTTATTTGCAGCAGTAGTTGTTGAATCTATTTTTTACACTGAAGTTGAAATCATGCTTATTTAAAAAATTGTATTACATTT